>QNTS01006530.1:34360-54424 GCA_003317085.1 Hucho hucho | reverse complement strand
AGATGGTTAGTGCTTGGCCTTGATGAAGTAGACGGTCTCTCTGAGAGGAGGAGAGGAAAGGAAGAGAGGAAAGAGATGAGAGGAAAGGAAGAGGAAGGGAGGACAGCACTGAGATCTCTTTCTGTCTCTCTTGAGAATACATCTCACTGAATGATAGTCTACCGTTTGTCTGCCATTCGTTCGCTGACAGCGCAGTGTTTTTTGAAGGACCACACGTCGGTAGGTGTCTGAGTGCCGGCATTTTAGTCAATTTCTACACGTAAAATCTGTTGGCAAATTACGGTCTGCACTTTGTTCAGAGATGCTAAGTACCATCGGCTGGCAAACGTGAACGGTGTTGCTGCTCTGGGCAGATGGCAAGTGCTTGGCCCTTCTGGAGCAGAGGTCTCTCTCAGACTCTCTCTCTCTCTCTTAGCTCCTTGTCTTCTGTGTGTGGAGGGAATTTGATGTCTCTCTCTTTCTTCTCCCTGTGTTATCTTCCTGTGTGTGTGCAGTGGTGGTTGAGTTGTTTGTAATGGTGGTGACCCCCTGGCTGCTTTAACAGCGTTGTCCTGATGAAAATCTCTGTTCCACTGATGACATCACACTGATTAAGCCCTAGCATACTAATGAGCCTAGCTCTGGGTGTCTGGCAGCTGCTGTAGCAGCCTCATTTCAGAGACTAGACACACAGGGGTGCACACACACACACACACACACACACAGGGGCGCAGACACACACAGGCGCGCGCGCGCACAAACACACACAAATGACATACACACAAATACACGTGCATAGACCCGTGAACACACAACATTCCAGTCACAGAGGCAATGGAGACAATTGGGTCTGCCTCCACACTGTTAGCTGGCTCATTTGAAAACTGCTCTTTAAACCAGGATAATTGGTTTTGCATGAAGGAGAAGGATAATGTTCAACCTTTGGTAATAAAACCACACACAAACACAGACACAGAGAGACAAAGAAAGAGAGAGACCGAGAGAGAGAGATAGCTATTCTTGAATGGCTTTGTTTCTCTTGTTGTCCATGAAACCAAGATGTCACTCAGGGACAACACCAGGGTGGCAGCCATTTCCTGACTGTGACTCAATAACACTGACTTCATGGTGCCAGGCTCTGGTCAAACGTGGTGCACTATTTAGGGAATAGGGTACCATTTGGGATGTATACATGCAGTACCAGTCAAAAGTTTGGACACACCTACTCATTGAAGGGTTTTTCTTTATTTTTACTATTATCTACGTTGTAGAATAATAGTGAAGACGTCAAAACTATGAAATAACACAACTGGAATCATGTAGTAACCAAAAAAATTGTTATACAAATAAAAATTGATTTTATATATTTGCCTTGATGACAGCTTTGCACACTCTTGGCATTCTCTCAACCAACCAGCTTTGTGAGGAATGCTTTTCCAACACTCTTGAAAGAGTTCCCACATATGCGGAGCACTTGTTGGCTGCTTTTCCTTCACTTTGAGGTCCAACTTATCCCAAACCATCTCAATTGGGTTGAGGTCGGGTGATTGTGGAGGCCAGGTCATTTGATGCAGCACTCCATCACTCTCCTTCTTGGTCAAATAGCCCTTACACATCCTGGAGGTGTGTTGTGTCATTGTCCTGTTGAAAAATAAATGATAGACCCTTTAAGCGCAAACCAGATAGGATGGCGTATCGCTGCAGAATGCTATGGTATCCATGCTGGTTAAGTGTGCCTTGAATTCTAAATAAATCACAGTGTTACCAGCAAAGCACCCCCACACCATCACACCACCTCCTCCATGCTTCACTGTGGGAATCACACATGTTTGAGATCATCCGTTCACCTACTCTGCATCTCATAGAGACACAGCGGTTGGAACCAAAAATCTAAAATTTGGACTCATCAGACCAAAGGACAGATTTCCACCGGTCTAATGTCCATTGGTCGTGTTTCTTGACCCAAGTAAGTCTCTTCTTCTTATTGGTGTCTTTTAGTATTGTTTTTTTTTAGCAATGATTCACGCAGTCTCTTCTGAACAGTTGATGTTGAGATGTGTCTGTTACTTGAACACTGTGAAGCATTTATTTGGGCTGCAATTTTTGAGGCTGGTAACTCCAATTAACTTATCCTCTGCAGCAGAGGTACCTCTGGGTCTTCCTTTCCTGTGGTGGTCCTAATTAGAGCCAGTTTCATCATAGCGCTTGATGGTTTAGGCGACTGCACTTGAAGAAACTTTAAAAGTCCTTGAAATGTTCCGGATTGACTGACCTTCATGTCTTAAAGTAATGATGGACTGTGTTTTCTCTTTGCTTATTTGAGCTGTTCTTGCCATAATATGGATTTGTTATTTTACCATATAGGGCTATCTTCTGTGTACCACCCCTACCTTGTCACAACACAACTGATTGGCTCAAACGCATTAAGTAGGAAATAAATTACAAACAATGTAATTTTAACAAGACACACCTGTTAATTGAAATGCATTCCAGGTGACTACTTCATGAAGCTGGTTTAGAGAATGCCAAGAGTGTGCAAAGCGTTCATCAAGGCAAAGGGTGGCTACTTTGAAGAATCTAAAATATATTTTGATTGTTTAACACTTTTTTGGTTACTACATGATTCCATATGTGTTATTTCATAGTGTTGATGTCTTCACTATTATTCTACAATGTAGAAAACAGTAAAAAATTAAGAAAAACCCTTCAATGAGTAGGTGTGTCCAAACTTTTGACTGGTACTGTACATTCACAGTCAGCTAGGCTTTGGCAGATGGATGTGGCCCCTGGACCAGAAGATCCTCTACCACCATGACATAAGATGGATGATGTCCCCTGGACCAGAAGATCCTCTACCACCATGACATAAGATGGATGATGTCCCCTGGGCCTGAAGACATTCTACCACCATGACATAAGATGGATGATGTCCCCTGGACCACAAGATCCTCTACCACCATGACATAAGATGGATGATGTCCCCTGGACCAGATGATCCTCTACCACTATGACATAAGATGGATGATGTCCCCTGGACCAGATGATCCTCTACCACCATGACATAAGATGGATGGTGTCCCCTAGACCAGAAGATCCTCTACCACCATGACATAAGATGGATGATGTCCCCTAGACCAGATGATCCTCTACCACCATGACATAAGATGGATGATGTCCCCTGGACCAGATGATCCTGTACCAGCATGACATAAGATGGATGGTGTCCCCTGGACCACAAGATCCTCTTCCACCATGACATAAGATGGACGATGTCCCCTGGACCAGAAGATCCTCTACCACCATGACATAAGATGGATGGTGTCCCCTGGACCACAAGATCCTCTACCACCATGACATAAGATGGATGATGTCCCCTGGACCACAAGATCCTCTACCACTATGACATAAGATGGATGACGAGAGCCGTGATGATTAAATACCAGCCAGCCTCCTGCCCCCTTCCCTTTTCCACTGAGTTCATCAACACCGCCAGCCTTGTCAAAGCGTGTGTGTGTGCCTGCAGTGTGTGTGTGTGTGCAGTGTGTGTGCAGTGTGTGTGTGTGTGTGTGTGTGTGTGTGTGTGTGTGTGTGTGTGTCTGCAGTGTGTCTGTCTGCAGTGTGTGTGTGTGTGTCTGCAGTGTGTGTTTGCAGTGTGTGTCTGCAGTGTGTGTGCGCAGTGTGCTGCTCTAGAAGACTAATGCTCTCTCTCTCTCACCACTCAGATGAGGTGTTAAGGTCATTTTAACCCCAGACCCAGACAGGATATGACCATATCAACTAGCTCCAGTTCATGACCCATCTACGTCTCTTATGTTCACAGTTATGGGGGATTGGAATAACAAGGATGGAACATCTCAGGTTTTTTGGCTGTCATGTTAGAATGATAAAACCCATGAGAGTGTAATGTGGGATGTTCCAAATGGCACCCTATTCCATGTAGTGCACTACATTTAAACAGGGCCCTGGTCTAAAGTAGTGCACTACATAGGGAATCGGGTGCCATTTGGGACACTATCATGCTATGCCTTTCTAGTCTGGACGGAAGGAAAGTTGCAGTTCCAAGTTTTCAAAGGAAGCTATGAATCAGAGTGAAACTAGAACTACCTGTAACCTTTCTTCAATGAACACATCGGACCTGGCTCCACATCCTTCTTCAAACAACGATGCCACATTGTGATTGCAGAGCCATGTTTGATAGATTTGTTTCAAGGCAAGGGTAGCCTAGTTTCAGGGGAAGGACTCCGTAGCCTACTGGGACTTGGTTTGTATTTATTTCATCTTTATTTATTCAGGTAGTCACATTGAGAAACATCTCGTTCAAGAGACACCTGGTAACTACTCCATAATGATTGCGTAATAGCTGGTCATGTTACGTCACCTCTCTCTATTGTAGATAAAGACATACACGTATTATTGCTGTTTGTCGTCAGAATTGGCCTACATAGAGTTAGTATCAACTAGGCCAAATTCATTTAAAACATGGTTTTTCCATTGTGCTTGGCCATGCGTACAAATAGAGGTTGTTTTTCTAACTACAGTAGATTATAGTGATTACCGTGTTTTTTAAGGATACTCCCTGTGTTCTTAGATGCACTCCATTTCATAATCAGCATCCATGCTGTACCATGGGACACAATACAAACGAGGTTACTAGAAACCCACACTATACAGCTGATCAGCAGGCTACTGCAGCATAAAAGACATCCAGATTTCCCATGTTTACATGCATCATTTCATAAACTAAAATTAATGGACAACCTGATACAACAATACTTACAAATACGCGTGTAGACTATCCATTTGCACGAACATAATAGCATTTATCATCGAGCCAAATTGAATCGTATCCACTTACCGTGTTGACGTCCCTTTCCTTACATCGCACATCATGCACTTGAAAGCCTCCGCCGTGTTCTTGTATGTGCAAACGCTACAGTCCCAATTTCCCTCTTCCGCCGAAGGCTTTGGTTGACGTTTCGGCCTTCGAACAAAACAAAAAGGACATAAAGCACATCGGTTTCACATCCCCAGTTCAGGGTGCTGCGTGTGCATCATGTGTAGGCTATATGCTCGCGTTGTCAAACATCTGGGAAGATGATCCATTCAGTGTTCCGAAATTGTTCTGTTTTACGAGCTCGCGCTATGATTTGACACTGCAATAAAACAGACAGTCCGCCATGGTTGCTACACCGCGGCTACCACACGCACACACGCACACACACATACATATACACAAACACACACACGCACACACACACAGAGAGAGAGGAGTGTTTCAATTATGTGTCATGGTGTCCACTTCCAAGCATCAATGTCACCAGCGCAATGAATGAGTCAGACATTACCTGGTTGGACTCTTCTTGTCTCCCATGCCGCCCAAAGTTTGTTTGCGGATGTTGAACTAAGGACAGTCCCGACGTATTGTTTTAGGAAGCAATACTCCAGGAGGTACCGCACGGCTCCCAGCTGTCGTGGAAACTCCAGTTGGAGGAGGGTCACATGACGCGGTGCGTCCAATCACATTTGAAGCCATTTCCTGAGGATACAGCGCAGACAGGAGCAGACATTCCTGATTCGAATTGATACACTTGTAATAACACTCGTCTTTGTAACACATACGCTAATGTAACAGTAATTATGCATTATTAGGGTCTAATGAGGTGTCATTTGACATTTTATCATAAACTTCTTGAGATTGTTCAATGTCTTCGACGGGTGAATTCACAATCATTGCGGAGGTGGAGAAAATGAGATTCCATCCTTTTGATTTATGATGATCTGACATTTAGCGCAATAGACAGACAGTGCAAATGACATTAACATTATTGCGTAGCTGAATGTTAAGCCCTATTCATGTTTCCTACTGTGATGGAGAGGCTACAGATTATATATATAGTTAATAACAGGGGTTATAAAAATGCATGACAGAACTGAACAGTGAATGATGCATTTCACCTTGTATTTAGTTGTCAAACATTCCTAAACCATAAATCTGTATAACGTAACTTCAGTGGCTCCCCTCCCATCCCATCTCATTGCTTTAAAAGGCAGCTCTTGAAGATGACCGACCTGCCTGACAGACAGACGTGGCCTTGCAGGTATAAATCAGAATGTGCCAGGGCTGAGCCGCAGCCTGTACCGCCTGGCGTCCTGTCAGGACACTCCATCACATGGAGCTCTTGCTCTCTGATAGGGAACACATTGTATGTGAGAGGTGCACACTGCGCTCATCAGGACAACATCCACCTTACTGTCCTGTCAACAGCTGTTGGAGGGGAAGAGTAGCCCCACCAATGGAAGATTAATATGGAAATACAGGAAGGAATGTTGCCTTGCTAGAGAACATGGAATATGGTGAGAAGCCTGGTGCACACATTAGGGCAACACAGTACACAATACAGTACACACACCTTACTGCACCTTGTTTCTGGTTAGCAGCTGGTGGATGGGGATTTGTGATCGATATTGAAATACAGGAAGGAATGTTCATGACTTGAATGATCTTTATTCCTATTTATCAGCAAAAGTGTGGTTCATTATTGTGAAAAACCACATGCTATCTGTGGTGTTCTACTCTTTCACTGATGTTTCAATACAGTTTTCAAATAAATTGAAAGATGGGGATGTGGTCGGCTATCTTGAAAAGGAATAGTTGTATTTCCCCTAATATTGACATACATAGGAAGGGTGTAAAAAAGAGTAAATCAACTCTGGTATATTTCCAGAGCTGTTGAAAAGAAAAGAGCAGAAACACAGTTCATCTCCATTAACATTGTCCCAATGCCTCCGAAGAACAGTGGCTGAGTCCTCATTATAAGGACACTCAGGATCAAAACAAATACTGATACAGAAACAGTTGAGGACTTAAACTAAACAATGGTACACTGTAACCCTTTTCATCAAACACATGCTTCAGCTTTTCTCAGGTCGATGGTAACCTTGCAGATCTTGACAAACAGAATGTCCCCAGTTCATTTTCAAATATTTGCTACTCAAGAGTGTGAATTATATCTGTGAAATCCCCTCAGTCGCTCAGTTCTTCCTCGTCACTGAAGTAGGCACTCTTTTTGATCCTTGGTTTTTTGGAGTCGTCTGATGTGGAAGCCTGACCGGCCTCCTCAGCCACGAAGGCCGTCTGCTGTCGCCTATGCTGCTCCTCCTCAAGTCGTGCTTGCTGTGGAACACATGATCCCATGTGTGATTTTAAATAAGGGGTCAGATAAGGACAAATACCAAGTAAATAGAGGGTTTCAAGTAATACAATAGCCTACTAACTTCCCCCAACTTGAAGTACATTTGTGCACTTACCTGGAAAGCTATGGCTTGACTTAAGCTGTCAAGAGCAGGGTCCTCTCCCTCTTCCTCACTTTCCTCCTCTTCTCTGTAAACGACAAAAAAAGTAGAAAAGTCATAGAAACAAAACACACACAGAGGACTTCACAAACAATGAGAAATATGACATCACAATCAAACAAAGAATCTCTGAACTAAAGTCCATATGAAATAGAACAGTCACTGTTAATATCAAGGACACGCTGCTGTTGACCACGATCATAGCCATTTGCGAACACGAGAGTGGCATCAATGTCCTGATAAGATACTTACACTTCATCAGGCTCTTCAACCTTTTTCTTCTTCTTCTTTTCTTTCTTCTTCGGGGGTTCTCTTTCACCAAGCAAGTTTTTGGGGCATGCATAGCTTAAGTGCCCTGTATCCTATGAAGTGAAAAGGACAGAAATATTGTATAAATAGCGCTAACATCCGGCTACACATTCCGGATGGATGAAGAGGGAAATGGAGATGGCTTATCTAGGCAGAGAGTATCAACTTACCCCACATTCATAACATTTGGACTTGTCTGTGTAGTTTCGCCTCCTGATGAATTCAGTTGCTCGCCCGTTGTCGATTGCAATGCTCGCTTTCACTGTTCTTCCAAACAACTGCGGAGCGAAAAAGAAGGGGACTTTAATGCAAAAACAACACAGCAGATATGTGACTTTTTATGAAAACAGGGAGGGGAAAAATGCCCACCTGTTTATTGTTGAGCGATCTAAAGCAGCTCTGTGCAGACTCTTTGTCCAGGAAGAGCACAAAAGCCACACCTTTACTTTTGCGTGTTTCTTTATCTTTGACTATTGTCACCCTGAAAGCATGAGACAATCATTATCTTCTCTGATCACCACAATATCAACATATTACTATAGACTTTTTGTTATTCACTGAGTATTTATTCATTGTGTCACTGTTTAAAAAAAATCTTTATCTTTAACTCTGCATTATAGGAAACAGACCCATAACTAGGAATTTCATTGTTAGTTTACGGAGCATGTGACCATTTTGTGGTTTGTAGTGGAGCTTTGTTTAGCTCATTATGTTGATACCAGTAACTTACTTCACTACTTTTCCATATTTGGTGAAAAGCTGAAATGAAAAGATCCAAGACATTATTTGAGGTCATTTTTCCAAATGGCATAAACAGCAGGATCATGAACTTGTGAAATAGTGGTAGGGAGGAGTTAAGTAGTTCTATCACATTACTCTACATATGGAGACATTACCTTGTGTAGATCACTGTTGGTTAGAGAGAAGGGCAGGTTGGACACATAGACTGTGCTTCTACTGGGAGCCAAACCACCACTCATCTTGACTTCACCAACGGAGTGAGACAGACACTGAAAACAGATTAATGGTGATGAATATTCAAATTGAAGTTAGCTAGTTAGTTATCTATTTCATTGAGCGATATGTAATCTAGCCGTGATGCTAGCTCGAATCAGATGGAGATACACATTCAAGGAATCGAATAAATCACTTACCTAGAGAGACAACATTGGTGATGTATAGTTAATTGAGTAGTGTGGGCAAAAAAATGGTAAATGTGTTGCTTTTTATTAGTTATTCAATCTCAGTAACGTGTGTTTACTATCTAGCTGCCAAAAACAAACGAGAACTGTTCGTCGTCACAGGAATATGACGTTTCACGTTACTGACATTTTGTCAATCCAATCAGAATGTTGTGTGTACATGCGCCAACCGGAAGAAGGTGAAAAGTAGGCAATGGTGAGCTTGTTTCCATATCTTTTGTGAAGACGACTTTATTTTCTCCAACGCGCGTATCGTTTATAGCGTGTCTACATGTTTGTGTTAGAAAATATGTATTTGTTCTAAATACTGTTTTCGTTTTGAGCGAATTAACTCAGCACGGACTGTGGACTAGTTTGAGCATGTAGCTAACGTAAGCATACGTAGCTAGCAGTCACATCTACACAACCTGCGAAATGTATATATATTAGAACAATGGTATGTGCTAAATACGGTAGCTAATTAGCAAGCCAGTAGAAATAGGTGTTTTCATATCACTAATGTCAGTGGTTGAAGGTCGGTTTGAAAGAAGAGTAGTAGTAGTTAGCCACTAGCTAGGAGTTAGTGCGGTTTCTACCGCTGAGCCTCAGAGGAAGGCGCGCTAACATCCTGCAGGACCTCTGGATCAGAGCTAGCTAGTAGCTACAGTAGTTTCCATACTATCACACATACTAATTTGACATATGCCTATGCTTGGGATTTCCTAGCCTACATTGTTAATAGCTAATGTGCACACCATGCAGTATTGTCAAACTAATACGTAACATCTTCTCTTTTCCCCAGTTAGTATTGACTGTCTCTACTGGCATTACCCACTCCCAATACTACAACATAGACTTGTCCAGACAAAACAAGTAAGTGAAAATATCTTGCTTTCCCCAAAAAAAGGTTTCCAGTTATGCGTACTAAACAATTCCACCAGGTCCTCTCACATGTAGGCATATTCATGAACACCTACCACCACTTTGATCGTCATTAACTCTGTAAACCCCCAGGTGGGTATCATTTGTTGAACATTCCAACAGGAATCTGTTCCAAAAACGTCGTAAATAACAAGGTTGCCAACAAACAACGCATACAAAGTTGTATCGTGGCAGAATAAGATACCGGGTAGGGGGTGGGCTATTTAATTACGTTTTTCAGTCACCACGTTTATTCAGAAAAATGTCTGTCCTCACTCTGGTAGTGAGGACAAACATTACGAGTAAGCTACGTGGCGAGTTGATGCTTTTTCGGCAGCTAGTTAGCTAGGTGAATTGATCATGCTACTTTGTATACGTTGTTTGTTGGCATCCTTGTACTTTACACGTTTTTGGAACAGATTCCTGTTGGAACGTTCCACAAATGATACCCACCTTAAACCTCCCCTGCTGTCTACTTTGCAGTGGCTTACAGGAGAGACAGAAACATAAGTAATGTCTATGATGAACGCTTCCTACCAGACAGACCGGTGAGTGTTTCTGTCTGTGGAAAATGTTCGGTTTATATATTTATAATTGTACTAATTTACTTTTCATTATAATACTTAACAGAAACTAGCTGAGGAACGCTAAACTCCGTTCTCTTTATATAGAGGCGGAGGTGAGTGTTGATAGCAAATCGTGCGACCAGTTATCAACAACATTGTCTCGCCATCAGTCGATACTGATTCATCTGCCGACTTTTATATATATTTGTAATAATGACAATTACAATACTGAATGAACAATGAACAATTTTATTTTAACTTAATATAATAAATAAAATCTATTTAGTCTCAAATAAATAATGAAACATGTTAAATTTGGTTTAAATAATGCAAAACACAGTGTTGGAGAAGAAAGTAAAAGTGCAATATGTGCCATGTAAAAAAGCTAACGTTTAAGTTCCTTGCTCAGAACAGGAGAACATATGAAAGCTGGTGGTTCCTTTTAACATGAGTCTTCAATATTCCCAGTTAAGAAGTTTTAGGTTGTAGTTATTATAGAACTATTTCTCTCTCTACCATTTGTATTTCATTTACCTTTGACTATTGGATGTTCTTATAGGCACTATAGTATTGCCAGCCTAATCTCTGGAGTTGATAGGCTTGAAGTCATAAACAGCGCTCGCTGTGCATCAAGCATTGTTAACAGCTGCTCGCAAACGCAGGAAAGTGCTGTTGAATGAATGCTTATGAGCCTGCTGCTGCCTACCACCGCTCAGACTGCTCTATCAAATATCAAATCATAGACTTAATTATAATAAACACACATAAATACGAGCCTTTGATCATTAATATGGTCAAAGCCGGAAACTATCATTTCGAAAAAAAAGCGTTTATTCTTTCAGTGAAATACGGAACCATTCCATATTTTGTCGAACGGGTGGCAACCCTAAGTCAAAATATTGCTGTTACATTGCACAACCTTTAATGTTATGTCATAAATATGTAAAATTCTGGCCAATTAATTACGGTCTTTGTTAGGAAGAAACACAGTTCGCAACGAGCCAGGCGGCCCAAACTGTTGCAGATAGCCTGACACTGCTTGCAATGAATGGAAGAGAAGTGACACAATTTCCCAAGTTAATATTGCCTGCTAACATGCATTTATTTTAACTAAATATGCAGGTTTAAAAATATATACTTCTGTGTATTGATTTTAAGAAAGGCATTGATGTTTATGGTTGGGTACATTTGTGCAACGAATGTGCTTTTTTTCGCAAATGCCCTTTTGTTAAATCGTTACCCGTTTGGCAAAGTTGAAGTAGGCTGTGATTTTGATGATAAATTAACAGGCACCGGATTGATTATATGCAATGCAGGGCAAGCTAGTTAACCTAGTAATATCATCAACAATGTGTAGTTAACTAGTGATTCTGTTAAGATTGATTTTTTTTTTTTATAAGATCAGTTTAATGCTAGCTAGCAACTTACCTTGGCTGCTTGCAGCCACAAGGTCCTTTTGACGCTGCACTCGCGTAACAGGTGGTCAGCCTGCCATGCAGTTTCCTCATGGATTGCAATGTAATCGGCCATAATCGGCATCCAAAAAGGCAGATTACCGATTTGTTATGAAAACTTGAAATTGGCCCTAATTGATCAGTCAACCTCTACTTGAAATGAGAAAGGAGTTGAGCATTCCTGAGCTCCACAGAACAACATCCTGAAAATTACATGAATTCTATGATTCACTGATAATTACAATTACATGATTTTTCTAAAATAAACCTTTTTTAATCTAGAAATAAAAATAGTAAATAGCTTTCTAGAGGACATAACCCTAATCTTGTTTGTCTTTCTCTTCTTTCACTTCGAAATGTAATTAATTGTAGGCCCCATATCCCAGATCAGCTGGAGCAGGGCCTGTAGAGAGGAGGCAGGCTGGTTTCGGAAGGCCAGACGAGGAGTACAATCGAGGGTTTGAGTACGACGGGCCTCGCTTTTATCCAAATGGAGGCCCTCGAGGTTACCATGGCGAGGATCAAAGAGGCTACCATGGCGACAGCCTTCATTTTCCTAACGAGCGCAGAGGTATTCCACCTTCCCGGAGAGTAAGTGGCTTGTTGTCAGACAATGAATAAACCATTATTGTATACGCACAATTTAAGCCTCATGCCAAGGAAGCATAATATCTGCCCATCAATCTACTGTACATGCTGGGTTTACAAGCACCAAAGAATGTGCCCCATATCGATAGCATTAGTATGATTTAAGAAGCTGCAAGAAATATTTCTCTGACAGTAGAATGTGAACACCACAATGGAAGTGCTTCTACATCTTCATCGCTCGCTCTTTGGGGTTTTAGGCTGGGTTTCTGTATTAGCACTTTGTGATATCTGCTGATGTAAAAACGGCTCTATAAATGCATTTGATTGAAGTACTGAATTTAGGTCAGAGTACAGTCAATGCTAAAGTTATAGTATATATGATTATAGTACAGCTAGAAACCCATTATATACACCGCCAACTGTATGAGGAGTTTATTTCAACCTCTGACGCCACTTGGTGTTCAGATAAAGAATTACATGTTGAGTAGAAGATGCTCTGTCAATCACTTTCATTGGTGCATTGACCCCAGGAAGAGAATGGGGATCCTAATAAAATACCAAATACAGAGGATTGGAAAATAATATTTGAGAAAATACTGTCTAATCAACAGCAGCATCATGGTGTGTTTCTCAGGATGGGACTACTGTAGATACAGTTGAAGTCAGAAGTTTACATACACTTAGGTTGGAGTCATTAAAACTCGTTTTTCAACCACTCCACAAATTTCTTGTTAACAAACTAAAGCTTTGGCAAGTCGGTTAGGACGTCTACTTTGTGCATGACACAAGTCATTTTTCCAACAATTGTTTACAGACAGATTATTTCACTTATAATTCACTGTATCACAATTCCAGTGGGTCAGAAGTTTACATACACTAAGTTGACGGTGCCTTTTAAACAGCTTGGAAAATTCCAGAAAATTATGTCATGGCTTTAGAAGCTTCTGATAGGCTAATTGACATCATTTGAGTCAATAGGAGGTGTACCTGTGGATGTATTTCAAGGCCTACCTTCAAACTCAGTGCCTCTTTGCTTGACATCATGGGAAAATCAAAAGAAATCAGCAAAGACTTTGTAGACCTTCACAAGTCAGGTTCATCCTTGGGAGCAATTTCCAAACGCCTAAAGGTACCACGTTCATCTGCACAAACTATAGTACGTAAGTATAAACACCATGGGACCACGCAGCCGTCATACCGCTCAGGAAGGAGAAGCGTTCTGTCTCCTAGAGATGAATGTACTTTGGTGCGAAAAGTGCAAATCAATGCCAGAACAACAGCAAAGGACCTTGTGAAGATGCTGGAGGAAACAGACACAAAAGTATCTATATCCACAGTAAAACAAGTCCTATATCGACATAACCTGAAAGGCCACTCAGCAAGGAAGAAGCCACTGTTCCAAAACTGCCATAAAAAAGCCAGACTACAGTTTGCAACTGCACATGGGGACAAAGATTGTACTTTTTGGAGAAATGTCCTCTGGTCTGATGAAACAAAAATTGAACTGTTTGGCCCAAATAATAATAATAAAAGCTGAAATAAATAATTCTCTCAACTATTATTCTGACATTTCACATTTTTAAATAAAATGGTCATCCTAACTGACCTAAGACAGGGAATTTTTACTAGGATTAAATTACAGGAATTGTGAAACTGAGTTTAAATGTATTTAGCTAAGGTGTATGTAAACTTCCGACTTCAACTGTATGTTGTTCAGCACTGTCTAATCAGCAGCATCATAGTGGGTTTCTCAGGATGGGACACCTGTAGATATGTTGTTCAGTACTGCCAGCCCCCCATGTAGAAGCAGGTTAATTTTAAACTATGAAAGTAATTCTCTGTGTTCTAGCCGGAGGAGCCGTACCCCTACCCCTCTAGACCACCTCCTAGAGAGGACCCCCACACAGCACGCCAGATGGAGTTCAGGTAGGCACAACTGTCTCACACACTCCTGGATATTGTTTTTGAAACTTTCATCAGGACAATTGGAGTTTAATCTTCAAGTAGTCTAACCTTGTATTACCAAACTGATCACCGTTCTGTTTCACTACAAGTTGCTCTCCTGACCCTCCCCCGGAAGAAAATGATGCTCTGTCATTATCTAAGTGACCAGAAGATGGCATTGTTGCACGACTTGTTTACAATGACAACCAGTCTTTTTGACATAGCCTCCCCAATCAGCCCTGTAGACTGAAGCCCATGTCATGTCTGTACTGATTTGCATATCTGTGTGTCTCAGTCTGTGTGAAATGTTTACATAGTACCAGGGCATAATCGCACACGCATCAGGTCTTGCCCACATCGGCCCCCGTCCACCTCTCTGCTCACATAGCTCTACTGCTGGGTTCAAATGGTATTTGAATTCATTTTAAATATTTTATTTGGGCTTGATTGAGCCTTGCCTGGCTGAATGGCTCCATAAAATATTCCCAAAACAGAAAACCCTGCCCTTCTGACACTCCAGGCAGACTAGAGCAAAAACTGAAAAGATTTCAAATGGTAATTGAACCTAGGTCTGCACAGCGATGTGTGTACCATTCCTTGTGGCAGCCCGGGGTCGCATACTAGTCTTTAAAACCCCATCTATCTGTCTCACTCTGTCTGGTGTAACCTGACATGATAGAGGTGAAGGAATGTACAGGGATAACAATGGCGTCTACCGAGTCACCCCCTGGACAGCACCATCACTATGACAGGAGTCATAACAGGACATAGGTCTTGTCACAACTGAATAAGGCAGTCACTACACTACGACGTTGTAATGTGATGGCCAGAGCGTGGCAGAGCAGGGTTCTGTGCCTGTCCCGGGGTCAGGAGAGGTACATGCATGCAGCAGCAGAACTCACCTGTTATTTTAAGGGGCAGGTGTTCAAGGCTGTAGGTTTTCTTCTCACACCTTCTGCAGTTCCTCAGGTGAAGTAATAGAGAGAGTAATTACTGTGATAAATCAAGTTAGTTTTGAGAGGTTATGATAGTCACACACGCCCCGAGGCCCACTGCAATCCGGTTAGTTAGGTCTGGATGTTATTTGTCTTGGCATATTTAGCTGTCGTGACAGTGTAAAGGTAAGGATGCATAAAGACACAGAGATGGCTTAGTCTGATTCAACTTGAAGTTGACTGATGTTCAAACTGTATTTCTTGTACAATTACACTCTTGACCTGAACTATAATCCACAGGACTAAACTCATTAGATAGTGATCACTAAAAGGAGATCTCCGATAATGTACATTTAGGTAGTAATTTTGAAGTCCGTTCAGGCTTTCTACAGGATTTATAGACTGCAATATATATATATATATATACACTAACCACAGGTTTGAGAGTGTGAGCAACCACCTTACTTAATCAACATAGCAGCAATTTAACAAAATATATTCTACTTTAACAACCGTCTCTAATTCAACACCTAGGCTATTAATTTCACCCCGTTGGTCAGTTAGATCCCGCTGTTAAACAGCCAGGGGGTCACAGTTACAGTTCAGAAGAGAGAGGATAAAGTAGCAGGCTAATATTTAGGGGTAATTTTGGCAGTAAAGACATGTGGCCTTTTGCTTTGAGCACAGATCGGGTCAGACGAGGTCAGGTACCCTTCAAACAACACCCTGTGTGTGTTCCAAATGGTACCTATTCCCCTGTATAGTGCACCACTTTTAACCAGAGCCCACAGTGCACTATGTAGGGAATAGGGTGCCATTTGGGATGCATCCCCTTGGTCATTAAAGCTTTGTGAGGTCGGTCACTCCAAACTGTTGGTTGGTTGGGGGACGGGGGGGGGGGGGGGGGGGGGGGGTGCGGTGATGAGGTTCAGGCAGGGGTCGCTGAGACCAGGTGCCTTTAATTTGTTTATACCCCCTCCTGTCCCCTCCTGCCCCTGGGCCGGCCTGCCTGCCTGCCTGGGTCATTCTACTGCCTGTCGTATAGGAGGCACATAATCAGCGAGGGCAACAAAACCGAGAGGATTAACAGTCTCAACAGGAGAGGATAGAGAGAGGGCTGGAGGGTAAACTAATGTTCCTGGTTTTACTGCTGCTAACACAGATGTGTGTTTAGGAAGATAAAACTACTAGGCCTTAGCCTTTGCACCGAGAGCAACGGTAGAGTTTTAACAGAGTCATTAAAACACTTAGAAATACCATTTAGCCTAAAGATATTTAGATAAATATGTAGTTGGTTAGGTTTCTGTCCCATTACATTTTGGAAGAAGCATTGGTTCATGATGTGATTTTCTTGTGGATTTCCAGTCCTAAACTGTAGCAGTACTTTTTCCTCATTTTACAATGTCAGACATGAGAGGAAATGTAAAAAATCTTCAGGTTTGGTGCTCAGATTGCGACCAGGGTGGTGTTCTGTTGCTGTGGTGGTATGTCGTCTCTACGCTACCTCATCTGCATACCATCTACCTTGGCCCGGCGCTCCCCAGTCTAGGAGTCTGTCTCACTGGTCTAAGACCTTCACCCCTACGACCACGGGGTCACCCCTCTCCCCCCCCTGTCCGTGTCTGTACTGGCAGCACTACAGGCTCCCGTGCTGATCCACCATGGCCAGGGGAGGAGTTATCTAAATGAACCCTTCAACATCTTGACAGGAGTGTCTTGTGCCTAGGGACGGCCCCTTCTTAACCCATATGTAGCAGAAGGTGGAGATCAACAGTGGACCAACAGAGAAAGTTAATGGTTTCTTTGAGTGGAGTGGGACTACTGGATACTTAGTGCTCAGTGGCCACCGTAAATGACAGTTCAAGCTGTCTTGTTGAGCAGTCTTGTTGAGCAGTCCCTCTAAAATCAGGCCTGATGGGAAGATGGAAAGCTTTGATGAACAGCAGATGTAGGCTAGTGGCCTAGACTCCAAGACATTCCCCTCCTACCTTTTATATACCAGGATGCAAAGTGGTGGTGAACTTTTGGTTAAGATAGTCTACTGACGTACTGTTTTTTAACCTCTTAGTTTACCGTAGTCCTTTAACTGCCAAGTACCTCCAGTATTAAAGCTGGTGTGTTCAGTCTGCTGATGAGATGTGGTCCTTGATGTGTGATTGTCTTTCCACCCAGAAGCAGTGGCCGTGCAGCACCCCCTCCTCCCAGCGTCAGGGCTCAGGGGATGTACCCTGCACCCCGCTCCCTGTCTGCTGTGGTCCCAGAGGGGGGTGATGACACCCTGATGCAGGCAATCCTCAACCTGGACAGAGGGTATGTGTCTGTCTGGTACTACTACTATCCATTACTAACTGGACAGAGGGTATGTATCTGTCTGGTACTACTACTATCCATTACTAACTGGACAGAGGGTATGTATCTGTCTGGTACTGCTACTATCCATTACTAACTGGACAGAGGGTACGCATCTGTCTGGTACTACTACTATCCATTACTAACTGGACAGAGGGTATGTGTCTGTCTGGTACTACTACTATCCATTACTAACTGGACAGAGGGTGTGTATCTGTCTGGTACTACTACTATCCATTACTAACCTATTCAGTTGGATATATAGTGTTTCAGTTTAACGTTTTAATGTCACCTGCACAAGTACAGTGAAGGTTACTATTTACCGGGTCAGTTCCAGTACCATATTTACGATGTGCAGGGATACTGGAGTGATGGAGGTAGGTGTGTATATATAGGGGTAAGGTGACGAGGTATTATGATATATGATAAACAGAGTAGCAGCAGCGTATATGATGATTGTATCTGAGTGGTTGTGTTTAGTCAGTATAAATGTATGTGCACATTATGTCTGTGTGAGAAGATGAATTGAGTGTGTGTTGGAGGGTCTGTAGTGTGTACGGCCCTGTGAGTGTGTTGGTGTGTCAGTGTGTGTAGGGCCCTGGGAGTGTGTGTGTCAGTGTGTGTAGGGCCCTGGAAGTGTGTTGGTGTGTCAGTGTGTGTAGGGCCCTGTGAGTATATAGAGACAAATATTTGAATAAAATACGATGTTCAACTCAGTCTGTGTAGCCATTTAGTTAGCCATTTAGCAGTCTAATGGCTTGGGGATAGAAGCTGTTCAGGAGCCTGTTGGTGTCAGACTTGATGCATCGGTACCGCTCAGACTCTAGATATGTGAAGACGCTGATCTCTTTCTCTCTGTGTGTCCTATCTTGTCTTCTGTTATTTGACCCTTTACCATCTTTTAGTTAAATGTACTGATTAGAAGTCACTCTAAGACCATCTACCAGTGACTAAAATCCCCCTTGTCTCACACCTACAGAAGGAAAGGTCCCTTGCCTCCCCTGAGAACAGACGTCTCCCCCTCCCCCCACAGCCGGTCCGGCTCCACTGTCAGTAGCAGGAGCTACTCTCCTGACAGAGGCAAGGGTCTCCCCCACCCCGCCCTGCAGAAGAGTAAGTACCTCCCCCACCACTCACTCCCCACCAATCATGTTCCTCTTGGGTTGCATTCAGTTCAGCAGCTTATGAAGAGCTGGGATTCCACCTGAACTTGTCCAGTAGACAAGATAATAGCCCAGTGAATTGACTTTTTGACCCCACTACATTATTGGAACCAGGGGGAATCCTCAGCCTCTGTAGTTTAATCTTGTTGTCCACATCTGATGATGTCATGGCGTGCTTTTAGGTGTGGTCTATCCTGAAGCACTTTCTGGTACCCCTGTGGCTGAGCAGCCCTGGGGTGGGGGGCTGTTCCCCAAACAGGCCCGTGGACAAGTACCCATGGGTCAGTGGTGCACTGTGCTGTGTTAGAGGCCGAGCTTTAGAAGTCCACTTCTCCATAGTAGCATGCAGTGTGGAGCATGGACTACTAACTCTCTTTACACTTCATACGGTCCTACCTGATTCACAATCTAGGGTCCAACTGGGCCGGCTCGGTTTCACATCCACATTAGTCGCTGGAACCGTGCTGAAAAGGACATTCTGGAGCCAGCAGCGTCCAGTTTGGGTCGCCCTGTAGTGTGAATCAGCCGTAGGTGTGATTGTCTCTTCCACTGAAAGAAAGCTGAGCATGTTGATTCTGCTCCTCATCATCCATGTGTTGGTTCTAACAGCCAGAATTATCATCTATAGTAGCTCATTAGTCGACAGGAGCCGTTCCCAGCTGGCTGGTGGCCTGTGTGATTATAGTCTTAGTGACGTCCATGTTCTCTTCTCCGTGGTCTCTCAGGGTGTGAAGTTTTGTCAGAGAAGGATGTCTGGTAAGTACAGGGAAGAGAGGAAACATAGATGGGTTCTAGAGACTATAGTGTGTGTTTTAGTGTAGAGAATAAACAGTTACTGTAGCTAATATCATGAACAGTAATGTGTCTGCAGAATCAATGCTGGATTACTGTTATTTCATCATAAGACTTCTATCCTGTGTTTTTAATGACACACTATCGATCTAACCAAGGACTTAGTATGGAGAAATGGCTCTAGCTCCTTGGTCAAACACCAACTCCCACAAGGTTGAACCACAACGTTGAGTTGAGATATAGAATGAGGTTTAACCGTGAACCAACGTTCCCACCCTACGTCCAGCTCCGCCCATAATAAAAGAGATCTAGGTTTGAAGTTTTCTGTGAAGGTCTTTATGCTGCTGGGTCTGTTTCGGCTGAGGTAACCTGAGAGAGAGCGTTGCTAATTGGTCGGCTGGCCTGCCGTCTTCACGCTCTCTCTGCCACTTTGTTATGGATCATAAAAACGCTGTCGGCTTGTGTGTGTGTAGAGACATAGAGGAAGGAGTAGGGTGTCTACTCTCTCTAATGGATATAACTGCTGTGTG
>QNTS01006530.1:16221-26318 GCA_003317085.1 Hucho hucho | reverse complement strand
AGAAACAACCCCCTTATTTCACATTAGAAAGGTCTGTGAAGTGGGGCTCTCCACTGCAGTAATGGTTAGAAACAACCCCCTTATTTCACATTAGAAAGGTCTGTGAAGTGGGGCTCTCCACTGCAGTAATGATTAGAAACAACCCCCTTATTTCACATTAGAAAGGTCTGTGAAGTGGGGCTCTCCACTGCAGTAATGGTTAGCCGCTCAACAAGTGGCAACCAGATGCCAACCACACACACAGAGAGTGAGATGTTTATTTTCCCTCCACAATCTGGTCTAGCCATCTCTTCCATTGTACACTTAGCCTACACTGGCTGCCTCAAACCTCTACCTTTTTCACATATCACCTGTCGTCCCATATAGCCTACTGTGTTTGTGTAGCTAAGTGAAATTGGACTAAATTCCACCTCCATGGCCTTCTCACTGTAGATGAGGAGGAAGATAAGAAATGTATATGTTGCTGACTTTGGCAGAGCTACCAGCTTAGGTGCCATGGAGTGGTTGAAAGGCAGAAAGGCATGGGTGGCATCCAGCCTCCATAGGGCCTATTCATCATCGTCTGGAATGTGGCACCAGACTAGGGCCCTATTCCCTTTATAGTGCACTACTTTAGACCAGGGCGCTATGTAGGGAATAGGGTGCCATTTGGGACACTGGCTATGAGGTAGGCCATACCCCTCATAACCTGGAAAGATGGTAGCAACCCTTCAATAGCAACCCTTTAAGCTCCAGAGCCACACTGTGTGGCCTCTCCACCTCTTTAGCCCCCAGGTTCTAATCAGAGAGGGGCAGTGGCCCCTGTCTCCGTGTCCCGGCTGGGTCCCCTCCCTGTCCTTCCGGTATGCAGTATCTCTCTGATCCACAGCCCAGAGATCAGACCCTGCACTCCCATGCTCAAAGCAATAGGCTCAACAACAGGACCCAAACCCACAGCCACCCACACCTCCAGTGGTCAAGAGCAACTTCCTCCTTGATTGGGTAACGGGGTCAAGGGTCGCACAGGAAGTATGTGAAAGTACAGTGTGCTCTGTGAAATGCAGTGTAAGCGTTGTTAGGAGTTAGACCATGGTACTTCCTGCTTTGGACTGATTGGGTCCTCCTGTTATAAACAACTTAATTCCATACAGTATAGCCTACCAATGAATCTAAACCGCTCATGGTGTAGTAACTAAGGAGTTGTGTTTGGTAATACAGTCACTACGTTGCCTGACCTTCTCCGTTACTATAGAACTAACAATACAGCCTGAACACAATGAAGTGCTGATTGACAGAGTCATTTATGTACGTGTATGAATGGGTACGGCTCTTGATCAACATACATATGATATCATAGCCATTAGAGGTTTCATGTGATTTCATTATCAAGGCCTCTGCCTTCCCTACATAGCCTGGCTCTAGTCCACGCCCAGCAACATTGTGTTTGGCTAAAAATAGCCTGGAAGTGAAAATGCCTAGCAGTACAGTAGCAACTGTTAATGGTGTTAGGTGGAGGACTGAGGTTGTGTCCCAAATGGCACCATGTTCCCTACATGGCCCTATGGGCCCTGGTCTAAAGTAGTGCACTATATAGGGAATAGGGTGCCATTTGGGATGCATCCTGACTGTAACCCGGCTTAGATGTCCTCATCTGGCCCCCCCAACCCAACCTTCGCATTCCTGCCCAGCCAAACTCAGCTGTGGTTTGTCTTCAACTCCAGCATGCTCCCACTCACTCCCCCAGGCCTGTTAGCTTCCTCTATCTGCTGGCTTACTGAGCCCTAGAATCCAGATAATGAATCATCTAGTTGAAACTGGACAAAATCTATATTTGACCTAAACTCAACCTTGTGTCCTGATGATGACTTTCTGCTTGGTCTAATGAGCATTAGTGAATGAATGACATTTTATTTCCGTGTGTCAAGTCGCCAGTTGGAAACCCGTCCATTATGAGATCAATTGTCACATAATCGAACATGACAATACTTTGCTGTGGTAGTTCTTCTTCCGGTGTTCTCTGCACTGCACCTCACTTCAAGAGTGGAACAAAATGAAATACAAATCAATCCATAATAAATAGTAAATAAGGTTATCCAAACAATACTTATATCACTAGAGCAGTAAAAGATATACATATAGAAAAATGAAAGCGAAGGCATTTGAACCCAGTGTAGCACAAAGAGAAGATTAGTGATAGTTCAACTCACTGTTCACACAGGACAGGAGCCCGTAGAGGAGAGAGAGAGACGATTACACAGATCCACAAAGAATTTTTAAAAAGTATGTTTTGTTAAACTCCCATATCTGTTGGGTTAAATACCACAGTTTGCCATCACAGCAGCAAGATTTGTGACCTGTTGCCACAAGAAAAGGGCAACCAGTGAAGAACAAACACCATTGTAAATACAACCCAGATTTATGTTTATTTATTTTCCCGGTACTTTAACTATTTGCACATAATATGACATTTTGTAATGTCTATTATTTTGGAACTTTTGTGAGTGTAATGTTTACTGTACATTTTTGGTTTATTCCACTTCTTTATTATCTATTTCACTTGCTTTGGCAATGTTAACATGTTTCCCATGCCAATAAAGCCCTTGGGGGGGAGAGAGGGAGAGAGAGAGATCTGTGTTGATTTCCTAAAGGCCTGGCAGTGACTCACCTCTTATAGCTGCAGAGACTGAGGCCCTGGGGGAATGGACTGTAGCTGGAAGCTAAACTACTCTGGACGGCACAGCCCTGTGCTGTCTGAGACATCTGAAAGTATGCAGTGGAGCGCTGTCAGGGTGTGGTAACAAAGGCCTAGTGAGTGGACCATGTTGGAATGTCCATAATGATCTTGATTGCATGTATTCTCTGCTCTCATGTTGGTCTGTAGTAGGTCACAATTCTAAACAGGCCACTTTTCCACTTTTCTCTCTCCTTCTGAATATTTATGGTGAGAACCTTTCCCAGGTGTCACCCTGGGGCAATGGGGTGGACTGTTTTTCATCTTAATGGCAGTTCAACAGTCTTCTCTTGGTGTTTTCCCTCCGTTATTTAAATCTTTCCTTGTCTGTGCACGTTTCAATTTGTGATTTATCATGATGGGAAAGATTACAGATTTAAGGGCTTCTTTTATTTAGCTCTTGTAATCCAAATGTTGATGTTGGATTGAATTCATTTTAGATAAGATACACCAATCCTCCTCTGATCAAATCATTAGACTGTGCACTATGGTCTGACATCAGCAGTATATTTGCTGTTTGGTCTGTGTGAGGCATTGAAGACTAGGTGTGGGTCAGCAGTTCTCATCAAAGTTTTAACACCTCTCCTGTTATTGTTCCCCTCACACCTGTTACAAGCCCTAGAGCCTCAACTCCTCTACTTTACTGGGTTTTTATTGGCTCTGGGGCCAGGCTAGCCAATAAGAAGGCTTGTGTGCTGACAGAAGACCTGGGTCTATGTGTTCACACCACAGTGTTCTCTTCTCCCTTAGCAGGACTATTGATGAGCACGTAGACGGGAGCTAGCTCTGGGCTCATCAGGAAATAGTTTCTCAAACCAAACCCACATATTCCAAGGGCTTGGAAGTACTGATGTTCCTCATCTCTAACGAGCTAGCACTGTTCATGTGTTCTAGTTCTGTAGTTGATGGGAAAATATGTTCACTACTTGTTGATCATGTTGTATTGGGATTGTTTTATTAGATTGCACTGACTGAAATTCCTTGTGGATAAGAGCATCTGCTCAATGACCAAAATGAAGTGTTATTGGCTCCTGTTTCTGATGTTGTGTTGTTGTTTTCCAGGTGTACCGGCAGGACTGTGAGACGTTTGGCATGGTAGTGAAGATGCTGGTTGCTAAGGACGCCAGTCTAGAGAAGCAGCTGCAGACTCCACTCCGAGAGAACCTGGGAGAGATCAGGGAGCGTTGCCTTGACGACCTCAAGCACTTCATCTCCGATCTGGATGAGGTGATTGAGGTCGTACAGCAACCGGAACCCTCCATCTGAGACAGACAGCCAATCGCGTCCCATCTTACTGTAAGGGAGCCAATCAGGTCCAGTCTTATTGTTGGGCATCCAGTTTGGGCATACAGTGAGGGCAGGACTCCCAGGGATCTGCCATGTGTTAAGACTATGGATATCTTGAGCGCTATTGGCCCCATGTTTTCCCATCTTTCTGGGTTTCAGGCCAGACATGCACCACACCCAGGTGACCCATATGTACTGATCATGTCCAGCATTAATTAGTCAATGTTGTCAAAAACAGTGTTCAAAGTCATGTTCAGCTACTTGCTCACCACCCGATGAGGTATTGGTTCTACAATGTCCTTAACTAGTAGAACTGGTATGTCAATTTAGGCTAATAGTTCATCTGGGATTTACTGATTTAACCAGTGTAACCATAGGGAACAGTCATCACAGTGTTTTTACTGAACTGCTAATCTAATGATGATGATGTTTTATAGGTCATTATCCACTGGTACCACAAACAATCCTCTGCAAGTACAGTACCAGTCAAAAGTTTGGACACACCTACTCATTCAATGGTTTTTCTTTATTTTTACAAATGTCTACATTGTAGAATAATAGTGAAGACATCAAAACTATGAAATCATGTAGCAACCAAAAAAGTGTTAAACAAATCAAAATATATTTTATATTTGCGATTCTTCAAAGTAGCCAACCTTTGCCTTGACAGCTTTGCGCACTCTTGGTTTAACCCTTTTTTGGTTACTACATGATTTCGTATGTGTTATTTCATAGTTTTGTTGTCTTTGCTATTATTCTACAATGTAGAAAATAGCAAAAATAAAGAAAATCCCTGAATGAGTAGGTGTGTCCAAACCTTTGACTGGTACCGTAAGAGTCCATTGAAAAAGAAAGCCTTGTTTTATGAACTCTTTCTGCTAGGTACATTTGATTTGAGATTGCAGCAGCTGAAGCAAGACTTTTGGTGCTACTGCCTGGGAGTAGGATTGTGCTACTTGTGTAAAGTCTTGTATGGTCTGAGAATATACACGTTCTCTCTTTTCTTTTGTATGTAAAATGTGTTACTCTGACTATGTTCTACTTCAGCCGGTATGGCACTGGCCTGTTATGTGTGATTACATGTTGTGCTTCCTGACAGAATGTTGTATTCACCACCAGTGCTGACCGTCTCGGGGGGAGAAGAAGAGAACACTTTAAAAATGTCAGATGCTCAACTCAGCTTTCTATATGTGGAACTGACACGTCTTTGATGATTTGGGATTTAAATGATTTTTTGAGTAGAACAATAATAAAGATGGTTTTTATTATGTAAATGGAGTAGTAGACTATGTAGTATCTACCATTCACATATCAGGTTTGGTGCCATCCGATGGTACTTTGTGGGTCAGTGTTTGGTTTAGGTGCACTGCTTGAACACCAAGTTATTTGCATTGTATATTTGAATATTTACTTTGTCCAAAAACACTATCAAATCAATTATTCTACTACATATGAAAAACTGAAAAATTTTCTGAAACGTTTGGTAAGAATATTTATTAAAAGCTTCTTTACATTACAGTTCAGTATTCATGGTATAATGACCTGCACTGAATAAAGGGCATGTCTTGAATGTACCTGTAATGTAACTGAGTCTTGACAGGTTGGTTTTACATTGTATTTTACACCCTGAGGGACAAGCGTGTTAGAGAATAAACATTGGAATACAGGAAAGACTTATCACTTTACATTGATGTTGAGAGAACTTCATGTAAAATGTTACCAGAAACGGTTAATTGTTAGCCTACCAGAAACAGTAAATTGTTACCAGAAACCAGATATTATGGTACTTTGATTTGAGTAAGCAGATGGTTTGTATCCTGGCAACAGTTGGTTTGTTTTTTTTGTAAAGCCTTGATTGATTGACAAGTGATGCGTGCAAAATAGCTCTGCTTGTTACTACGACAACAGCTTGTCCTGCCTCCCTACGCCAACTTTGTTTACATCAAAACCAGAAAAATCTTAGTTATAACTCAGGGATATAAAAATACCAGTATTAACATTTTAACTTAATATATACATTCAGATTTTGTACTATTAAATAATTATGTTGGTTAGTCTCTAGAAGTCTACTTTACTAACTATTCCTCTCTCCCTGTCAGGAATAACAATAGTGCATTAATTGCCATTTAATGCACACAATGGTATTGCTGGAATATTTTCAATGTTGTAAAAAAACAACAAATGTGTTTTTTGGTGAATTTTATAAAAAGAAAAGGATAAAATGTATTTCTTTTTTTTTTTAGGTCTTCTGGCATGGTTTGTGTTAGACATGACCCATAATAAGAAGTCCAATGTTTTGTCCAATATTATGCCAGCAAGTGAAACTACAAAGAACTGGTCCTCACCTGTCCACAAATGATTAGTGCTGGAAGTAGAACAGAGAATTTACATCTAGATTATGAAATGATGCAGTTCTTGCCTCTGTGACTCTTCTTTCTGGATTTAGTCCGTGAGTCGTTGGGCGACATGGCCGTAACGCGTGTTGGGAAGTCCTCAGTGTAGTATTGATACTTGCTAGGAACCCTGGGCTGGGGAATGAGCTGCCCCAGGAAGTAACCTTCCTCCTCAGAGTCTGAGGAAGAAGAGGAGCAGGTGGAGCACCAGTCTTCCTCGTCAGCGTACAGGCCGCCTAGGAAGCGGTCGCGATCCCGGTCGCCCCGAGCCTGGAGGGAGTAGTCCGAGGTGGTGTGGGGATAGGGTGGCGGCCTGTGAGCACCAGGGCCAGGTTGGATGAAGAGGGCCGCGTGGTGTTCCTGAAGGGAACTCAGACCATGTCCCTCGTAGGGCCTCTGCACCCGTTCCTTAGGCAGGAGGTTAAGAGTGTTGTCCGAGCGGGCTCTGCGGTGGCGGCCGTGGTGGTGCCGGCGTTGCCTTTCGGTGTCCTCATGGTGGTACACCCTCCGACGCGTCCTCTCACTCTGAGGAGGCTGACGCACCGCCAGGTTCTGGTAAGACCCGTTATCCACCGTGTCCTCAGAGAACTTGACCATCTGCTGGCCAGGTGGCCGTGTGGACTGGGACCTGCTCCTCCTCAACACTGGCAGTTGAAGGTGAGGTGGTGGCACCTCCTGTTTAGGGGGGAGGGGCAGAGACACCGGCCCCTGTACCCTCTGCGCCCCCCTCCGCACCTCCTCTACCTCCTCCTGGTCTGCTGACCCCTCCTGGTGATCCAGAGAGTTGGCGCTGCGGTGGAGCATGGAGGAGTTGAGGGTGCCCATGATGCTCATCTTCTCACAGTCTTCTGGGTCCAGCAGGTTGTGGAGGGAGTAGAGGATCTGGCCCTCCTTACTGTCTCCGTCCGCTGAAGCACCTGGGAGGACAGGACAATATAAAGTTGTGTTACTCGAGAAAGAAGCAGGAAAACAAGAGTTCTTTACTGTAGCTAATTACTGTAGCTACTTTGTTTCATGGCTTTTTATTCTATCTTTTCCTGTTCAATTTAAATCCAAATTATTACACTGGAACTAAGAACTGATCGCCGACTACCTTTACCAGACTACTTTCACCAGAGGTTCACCAAACACTGTTTTACAGTAAACAAGGAAGCGCATGTGATATGAACTCTTACCAGTGATGTTAGAGAGGGCTAGAGAGTCCATGGAGTCTCCGACACTGTGCTCAGTCTTCCTCAGCTCGTCTGTGATACACTCTAGAGAGTCTTCACACCACTGCCTGGGGTCCATCATCCATAACCCTGCTCCCCCAGCGCTAACCCTCTGGTCCATCAGCCCCTGGTCCAGCTCCAGATCATGGATCTTTCTGGAACTAGCAGGGCCCGGGTGGCTTCCGTAAGCTGAATCCCCAAGCCCGTCTTGGGACTGTGCCCAGTACATCTCAGGCAGGTGCTTCTTACTGACCAGCCCATCCTGGGACTGGGCCCAGTACATCTCAGGCAGGTGACTGTGGCTCTGGTTCGTGGGACTGGTGGTGGTGGAGGCCGGTTTAGTCTCAGGCTTCAGCCAGGGTTCGGCTGACCTACTGGTGCTGGGTTCCTCTGAAGGCTGCGTCTGGAACACCCCGGCGCGGTCCCCGAACTTGAGCAGGAGCTGTGTCATGTAGTCCTCGTGTTCGGCCCACTCCTCTGGATCCTCCGGAGCGTCCTCTCGGTCCCTCCAGGTGCGCTCCTCAGTGAAGCCCATATGGGACAGCTTTTGCCCCACAATATCCATATCCCTGTCCCCTCTATCTCTATCTCCATATAGACTAGGAGTTTTGTTATAGTCAGCCACTGCAACCGGGTTGAATAGCTGGGACTGCCTCCACTGTTCAGCCACCGGGTGGCTGCTCTTGCCCATGTGGCTCTGGCGGGATTCACGAGAGCCGGCCGACTGGAAGACCGAGTCGGAGGAGTCTGAGGCATAGACGTCCTCTCCCAGGCTGCAGGCCTTGGAGCAGTAGATACGGCCCTGCTTGGGCAGGAAGGGACAGCCCAGCAGTGAGCTCTTACACTGGGCACAGCAGAAACACGTGTCCGTAGCGTGCCAGTGGACACCCTCGTAGGTCATCTGGGCGTGGTCCACTCCTGGTGGAGGCAAGAAGAGAGGAATGGAGCGAAGAGAGGGAGAGGTGGTGAATGTAGAGCAACATCTTTAAAGGGCTTCAGCAACAGGCTACACATTATGTCAACAACTCTTTATTTATTCCAGTAATCAGGCATAGATTGACCACGTGAACCAGAGATATTGACTCACCTATATTCTCCCCGCAGGCTTCACAGTACTCCGCGTACAGAGACTCGAAGCAGCCGCAGCAGTAGGGGCGGCCATCTTTCATGATGTATCGCTGACCGCCGAGCACCGTCTCACACTCGAAACAGGCAAAGTGCTTCATGTGCCAGTGACGCCCCTCGGCCTCCGTGCACTCGTCAGAAAAAATTATCTGAGGGGGAATAAACAGACATGTTTAAATACTGTCTGCTACTAATAGAATAATTAGAAAACAGACAAACACAAGATTAATTAGTAACTTCAGTTACTAATTGTGCAATAAGCTTATTGGTCACATTGCTTCTGTAGGCTACTGTCTATCTCCAGTGTTTCATGAACAGACTGACTAAAGCCTAACTACTGTACGCTGAGGCGCCGACAGAGATGGCAGCCTTGCTTCACGTTCTCAGGAAACCATGCAGTATTTTGTTTTTTTATGTATTATTTCTTACATTGTTACCCCGGGAAATATTAAGTTTTATTACATACAACTGGGAGGAACTATTGGATATAAGAGCAGCGTCAACATACCAACATTACGACCAGGAATACGACTTTCCCGAAGCGGATTCTCTGTTTGGTACCCCAACCAGGACAACAGACTGGATCGCACCCGGCGACTCAAAACAACGGCGGCGCAGGAGAAGGGGGAAACGCGGCGGTCTTTTGGTCAAGCTACGTCGACGGGCGCATCGTGCACCTCTCCCGAGTATTTTAATCGCCAATGTACAGTCTCTGGACAACAAAGTAGACGAAATCAGATCGAGGGTTGCCTTTCAGAGAGACATCCGAGACTGCAACGTTCTTTGCTTCACGGAAACATGGCTCACTCAGGACACGTTATCTGAGTCGGTACAGCCACCTGGTTTCTCCATGCATCGCGCTGACAGAAACAAACATCTATCTGGTAAGAAGAAGGGTGGGGGTGTGTGTCTTATGATTAACAAGACGTGGTGTGATCATAACAACATACAGGAACTCAAGTCCTTTTGCTCACCTGACATAGAATTCCTTACAATCAAATGCCGACCGCATTATCTACCAAGAGAATTCTCCTCGATTATAATCACAGCCGTGTACATCCCCCCTCAAGCTGATACATCGACGGCACTGAAAGAAATTCATTTCACTCTAGGTAAATTGGAAACCACATATCCTGAGGCTGCATTTATTGTGGCTGGGGATTTTAATAAGGCTAATTTGAAAACAAGGCTCCCGAAATTTTACCAGCATATCGAATGTGCCACCCGGGCTGGTAAAATCCTGGATCATTGTTATTCCAACTTCCGTGATGCATACAAGGCTATTCTCCGCCCTCCTTTCGGCAAGTCTGACCATGACTCCATTTTGTTGCTCCCAGCCTACAAACAGAAACTAAAACAGGAAACGCCCGT
>QNTS01006529.1:9363-61060 GCA_003317085.1 Hucho hucho | reverse complement strand
TGCTGTGGGATTATTTTTTATGATACTCTTTGAAGAGGGAGGGTTTCAGATGTTTTTGGGAAGATGGGCAGGGACTCTGCTGTCCCAGCTTTAGGGGGAAGCTGATTCCACCATTGGGGTGCCAGGACAGAGAAGAGCTTGGACTGGGTGTAGCGGGAGCTGCCCTCCCGTAGGAGTGGGAGGGCCAAGAGACCAGAGGTGGTTTGGTGTAGAGTTTGAAGGCGTTCCTTTTGCTGCTCCATAGGCAAGTACCATGGTCTTGTAGTGGATGCAACCTTCGTCTGGAAGCCAGTGGAGTGTGCAAAAGAGCGGGGTGACATGGGAGAACTTGGTAAGGTTGAACACCAGGTTGTGTGCTGCTTACTGTGTGAGGTAGGGTTGTACTCTACGGATGTTGTAGACCAGTGGTGAGCGGTAGGCATGGGGGGCTTAGAATTGCAGGAATTGAGCTTTAAACATGCAAAATACTCTCCACCAACAAGAGGGGTGTGAACAGTTTGGGCATGAACAGTGCTTGTGCCCATAGAAATAAGGGCACATATTTACTCGGGTCAAGGAGTAAAAAGTTTGGGAACACCTGTTGTAGAACAATAACCTGCACTATAGTGTCAGACAGTAAAAAAGGACATAGCTGCCATTTGTTTTAGAAGGGATCAATGTCGGAGTATGCCCATAAAAGCCTCTCCATGGAGCTGAGTTGGCCACGCTGAGCCCATTTCTGAGTCAAAGGTCTCTCTCTGTATTTCTCTCTCTGCCACTACTTCTATTTGCCTCTAATGGCTCTCTCTTTTTCTCACTGTCTGTCGGTCTCTCGTCTGTCTCTGCCTCTCCCTCTTTCTCTGTCTCTGCCTCTCTCTCTTTCTCTGTCTCTGCCTCTCTCTTTCCACCCTCCCCTCTCTCTCCCTTCACTTTCTCCTATGTCTACTGACACAGTGCCCAGTGAGGAGTTGATGCCATGCACTAGGGGCTGGCAGCATTCCCTATCCTGCCCATGCCTGAGAAACGGGCCGCAGCCTGGCAGGCCCTGTGTTCCCTTCACCAGGGGGAAATGGGGATCTGTGGTAGAGGATGTGTAGAGGGGAGCGTGAACGGTGGATTCTGGTCAACACACACACACACATACACACACAGGAAGGACAGATCCACGATAGGAAACACACATGCTATGTGGCTCTCCCACCTGAAGGTTGTTCAACACAGGGAGCTACAGTAGAACTAGTGGGTTGCTAGAAGCCATTTAGTCTTCTATCTTCACACCGTGGTGGAGGAGATGTACTCTGAGGAATAAAACAATGTGTGCAAAATAATGATCAATGCATTAGCTGTCCTCTACCCTTTTCATTCCTGCGGTAGCACTGGATGACGAATATTTTTATAGATCTTCATGTTTATATAATCCCATATGAGTTGTTGAGAATTAAAGACGGGCTGTCGGATTTGGGAGCCTACATTATCTGTAAAGACAGACCATCTTTGCATATACCCACTTTGCCTTTGACGTTGTCTCTGGTGAGGCTGAGTTTGCACTGCACAGTGCTGCGGTATAAGAGCGAGTGACAATGCTTGCTAATTGTGTTTTCCAAGCACATATTTCATCTTCTGCTCGCAATCCCTCGTTTTTCTCCATCTCTCATTCGGCCTCACTTTATTCTGTAAAAAAAGCTTCTCTATTAGCTTCATTTAAAACCTGAAGAGAGAGAGAGAAAGTAAGAGGTTTTTATCTCTCATAAATCCAGTGTGGCGTTACTCTCAATAGACACTATAACATTTGCATGAAGGATAGGAGCCCCTATAGCCCGGTCTAACTGATGTGTAGCCTAGTGCGGCTCAGTCAATGCGATCTGTTATTCCTCCCCCCTCACTCTCCTTTGTCACTGTAATGCCAGAGTCTAATGGGCTGATGCACCACAGTTCCAACAGAACGGTATTAGCTGCAAGGTTGTGAACTCTACCCAGCCGATTATGTCATGCCTTGCAGATGATTTGCAAGATTATGCTGGGGTTGCGGGTGATGACTGTTCATTCTGTAGCTATGCTGCACTTGTTGCCCCCTGCCCTTCCACAATAAGCTCCGTTATCTGTATGGTGTTTGGAGAGGCGCACAGCTGCACCCATCCCCAGCATATCCCAGGCAAATGCTGCATTACATTCGTAAACGTTCCAGGAGACAAGAATCTTGGCTAAGTGGACTTTGCAGATGCCTCCGATTGCATGGAGGATCAGGAAGGAAATTCTTTGTCAAAATGAATAGACAAGAGGCAACTAGGCAGCCAGTCAAGGCCAGGGGCTTGTTGGGGCAAAGAAGACCAAGGCTGCCCATATCCTGCCAGCCAGGTTCCTAGGCCCATGGCACAGCTTCAGAGGAGGATCCAACCCAGACCTATAATGACAGGTGGACTTGATGAGTGCTGTTTATCTACTGACCAAGCTGCTAATCTCCTCACGTCTCCTGGGACACAAAGCATGTCTCCTGTCAGTCAGTTTCAGAAGTCAGGCTGCAGCTGGGGCTTGGGCTGCTGAAAGCCAGAGAGGAGGTAGCTAGCTACAGGAGATGGATGGCCATGCTAGCTGTTGTCATCAGCAGGCTGCATGCACGGCAAGCAATCCAACCCATGTGAGATTGCAGAGCTGTAATTGAAGTACATTTCTGAAGTCATTAGATTCATTGGATTCGTTAGATGGTGCTGGACTGTGTAAACCCTTGCATTATTTATGCACCCTAGTACTCGTAAGGTACATATGGGATGTAAACATGTGCTGCATAGATGTGCCGTTCAGAAAACTAGAGCCGAGATTGGAATTTTGAAATTGGACACCATCACCTCTGGACTCATAATGTTGTATTATTCAGTAGGGAGATATTCTACTGTAATTGTGTCTCCCCTTGGATTCTAGTTTGTTTATTTGACCCGAACATTGAAACAATGTGTGTGGGAGAGTAGGACCATGGGAGGGCTCCAAAACAACAACCTGAAAACACTATTTATTTAATATCGAAGCCCATGTTTCCCACAGCTTGCATAGAATAAAAATGTTGGTCAATGTCAGAGGTGACTTTCTGTTTTGTGTCTTAATAATTATGAAACATAAGTGTTGACCAGAAAGGAAGCCCCTTGGCTTACAGTCAGCTAGCACTGCTTCCCCTTATTACAGATGTCTTGCTAATGAATCCATCACAGTATGCCCGGAGGGGGGTTCTGTGGTTTGGAGAACACTTTTTCAACAAGAGGCTAATCATAGATGATCACACCCCAAATTCCCTGTGGGTCTTCATATCTCCCCACCTCTAACTATTGAATTTGTTCAATTTCGGTTGAGCTGATTTTCGCAATCAGACAACCCATCTGTTCCTCATATGCCAGAGGTACTGTTGTCTTCTACTTCAGCCCCAAAGCTACGAGAATGGGTCTGAATTAATTCAAGACTTTTGAAGGACAAGTGTCTCCCTTAAAAAATCTTGCCTATGCCACAAGGTGCCACAAAAAGTAGAAAGTAAAACAATTTGTTGGCTCAGCCAACCATAAAAAAGTTCCAGCAGATTAATTCCTTTCCCTTGTGTGTATTTATTGCTAAGCTTTCGTCAGAGCCTGGTCACGGAGTAGGTTTTTATTGGTTCTTTTTAATTTAATCTTAAATTTGGTGCTTGCCTTGTTTTCCCGACAGTTGCCGCATACATTTTACAGAAAATAACATTGTTACAGCCTTATGGGACAGGGACCTAACTTTACAAAGCCCATTCTGTTTACAGTTCAATGGCAAGGCTTTGGAGAGATACGTCTCCATCTGATGCCATGGAGAGATTACATGATGGGGATGAGACAACCCAGGGCTGGAAACAACAGGCTGACATAGCTCTCTGCACTTTGACTTATAGACTAGTTAACTGATATACTGCATACGGTTTTCTTTAATGGAAGCTTCTCTAATGTCAAACACATATGGTGTGGTGTACGGCAGGGAAGTTCTCTAGGCCCTCTACTTGCTTCTATTTTTACCAATGACCTGCCATTGGCATTAACTAAAGCCTGTGTGTCCATGTAAGCTGATGATTCAACCATATATGTACGTGTCAGCAACCACAGCTAATGAAGTCACTGAAACCCTTAACAAGGAGTTGCAGTCAGTTTTGGAATGGGTGGCCAGTAATAAACTGGTCCTGAACATCTCCTAAACTAAGGGCATTGTATTTGGTACAAATCATTCTCTTAGCTCTAGACCTCAGCTGAATCTGGTAATGAATGGTGTGGCTGTTGAACAAGTTGAGGAGACAAAATTACTTGGTGTTACCTTAGATTGTAAACTGTCGTGGTCAAAACATATAGATTCAATTGTTGTAAAGATTGGGAGAGGTCTGTCCATAATAAAGAGATGCTCTGCTTTTTTTACACCACATTCCAAAAACAAGTCCTGCAGGCTCTAGTTTTATCCTGTCTTGATTATTGTCCAGTCATGTAGTCAAATGCTGCAAAGAAATACCTAACTAAGACCTAACTAGGTATTTCTTTGCAGCATTTTACTACGACTTATTGAGAGAGATGATCTACATTTTGTGTCTCAAAGCAGTTATAGTTAATTAACTAATCACTGATCATAATCTTGATGTGATTGGCCTGACTGTGTTAAATGAGGCCTCTCCACCTGGTTACACTAGTGACCATATCCCCCGCGCATCCCGCAAAGGCGTAGGTGTTGCTAACATTTACTATAGCAAATTTCAGGAGGAAAGAGGAGAGTGAAGAGGAGAGAGAGGAGAGTGGAGGGAGAGAGGAAGAGGAGAGTGAATAGGAGGGAGAGGAGAGTGGAGGGAGAGAGGAAGAGGAGAGTGAAGAGGAGGAAGAGGAGAGTGAAAAGGAGGGAGAGGATGAGGAACAAGCAGAGGGAAAGGAGAAAGCGGAAGGAGCATAGGAAGCAGAGGGAGAGGAGGGAGAGCACACCCGATAGAGGAGCCTGTTTCCACCATTCACCCTTGTACCACACAGCCTGGACCTAAAGTGACAGTGGCAGGAGTTTTGTAGTTGTTTGTAAAAGTGGTAGGAGTCTGTTTTTCTTTCAGATCTGATGTTTAACACCAACCTGTCCGCCACCACACCCAATTCACTGAATTGTTGTGAAAGTAGGCTACTATTTCTACATTTTTTGTCAGGCCTGGTCGGTACTAAATCTTTTTGAGAGAGGTGATCTTCATTTTGTGTCAGGCCTAGTCTGTACTAAATCTTATTGAGAGAGGTGATCTACATTTTGTGTGAGGCCTAGTCTGTACTAAATCTTATTGAGAGAGGTGATCTACATTTTGTGTCAGGCCTAGCCTGTACTAAAACTTATTGAGAGAGGTGATCTACATTTTGTGTCAGGCCTAGTCTGTACTAAATCTTATTGAGAGAGGTGATCTACATTTTGTGTCAGGCCTAGTCTGTACTAAATCTTATTGAGAGAGGTGATCTACATGTTGTGTCAAATCAAATCAAATTTTATTTGTCACATACACATGGTTAGCAGATGTTAATGCGAGTGTAGCGAAATGCTTGTGCTTCTAGTTCCGACCATGCAGTAGTATCTAACAAGTAATCTAACAAATTCACAACAACTACCTTATACACACAAGAGTAAAGGAATGAATACGAGTATGTACATATAAATATATGGATGAGCGATGGCTGACCGGCATAGGCAAGATGCAGTAGATGGTATGGAGTACAGTATATACACATACATACATATATATATATATATATATATGAGATGAGTAATGTAGGATATGTAAACATTATATAAATGGCATTGTTTAAAGTGGCTAGTGATACATTATTTCATACAATTATAATTATTAAAGTGGCTAGAGATTTGGGTCGATGGCCGAACGGCATAGGCAAGATACAGTAGATGGTTTAGAGTACAGTGTATACATTTGATATGAGTATGTCGGATACGTAAACATTATATACAAAATTGTTTAAAGTGGCTAGTGATACATTGTTACATCCAATTCCTATGTTTAAAGTGGCTAGAGATTTAAGTCAGTATGTTGGCAGCAGCCACTCAATGTTAGTGATGGCTGTTTAACAGTCTGATGGCCTTGAGGTAGAAGCTGTTTTTCAGTCTCTCGGTCCCAGCTTTGATGCACCTGTACTGACCTCGCCTTCTGGATGATAGCGGGGTGAACAGGCAGTGGCTCGGGTGGTTGTTGTCCTTGATGATCTTTTTGGCCTTCCTGTGACATCGGGTGGTGTAGGTGTCCTGAAGAGCAGGTAGTTTACCCCCGGTGATGCGCTGTGCAGTCCTCACTACCCTCTGGAGAGCCTTACGGTTGTGGGCGGAGCAGTTGCCGTACCAGGCGGTGATACAGCCCGACAGGATGCTCTCGATTGTGCATCTGTAAAAGTTTGTGAGTGATTTTGGTGACAGGCCGAATTTCTTCAGCCTCCTGAGGTTGAAGAGGCGCTGTTGCGCCTTCTTCACCACGCTGTCTGTGTGGGTGGACCAATTCAGTTTGTCCGTGATGTGTACGCCGAGGAACTTAAAACTTTCCACCTTCTCCACTACTGTCCCCTCGATGTGGATAGGGGGGTGCTCCCTCTCCTGTTTCCTGAAGTCCACGATCATCTCCTTTGTTTTGCTGACATTGAGTGAGAGGTTATTTTCCTGACACCACACTCCGAGGGCCCTCACCTCCTCTCTGTAGGCCGTCTCGTCGTTGTTGGTAATCAAGCCTACCACTGTAGTGTCGTCAGCAAACTTGATGATTGAGTTGGATGCGTGCTTGGCCACGCAGTCATGGGTAAACAGGGAGTACAGGAGAGGGCTGAGAACGCACCCTTGTGGGGCCCCAGTGTTGAGGATCAGCGGGGTGGAGATGTTGTTTCCTACCCTCACCACCTGGGACCGGCCCGTCAGGAAGTCCAGGACCCAGTTGCACAGGGCTGGGTCGAGACCCAGGGTCTCGAGCTTAATGACGAGCTTGGAGGGAACTATGGTGTTAAATGCTGAGCTGTAGTCGATGAACAGCATTCTTACATAAGTATTCCTCTTGTCCAGATGGGTTAGGGCAGTATGCAGTGTGATTGCGATTGCGTCGTCTGTGGACCTATTGGGACGGTAAGCAAATTGGAGTGGGTCCAGGGTGTCTGGCAGGATGGAGGTGATATGATCCTTGACTAATCTCTCAAAGCACTTCATGATGACGGAAGTGAGTGCTACGGGACGATAGTCATTTAGCTCAGTCACCTTAGCTTTCTTGGGAACCGGAACAATGGTGGCCCTCTTGAAGCATGTGGGAACAGCAGACTGGGATAGGGACTGATTGAATATGTCCGTAAACACACCAGCCAGCTGGTCTGCGCATGCTCTGAGGACACGGCCAGGGATGCCATCTGGGCCGGCAGCCTTGCGAGGGTTAACACATTTAAATGTNTCCATGGTTTCTGGTTGGGGAAGGTTTTAATATTTGCTATGGGTACAACATCACCAATGCACTTGCTAATAAACTCGCTCACCGAATCAGCATATACATCAATGTTGTTGTCCGATGCTATCCGGAACATATCCCAGTCCACGTGCTCGAAGCAATCTTGCAGCATGGAATCAGATTGGTCGGACCAGCGTTGAACAGACCTGAGAACGGGCGTTTCCTGTTTTAGTTTCTGTTTGTAGGCTGGGAGCAACAGAATGGAGTCATGGTCAGACTTGCCGAAAGGAGGGCGGAGAATAGCCTTGTATGCATCACGGAAGTTGGAATAACAGTGATCCAGGATTTTACCAGCCCGGGTGGCACATTCGATATGCTGGTAAAATTTCGGGAGCCTTGTTCTTAAATTGGCCTTATTAAAATCCCCAGCCACAATAAATGCAGCCTCAGGATATGTGGTTTCCAGTTTACATAGAGTCCGATGAATTTCTTTCAGTGCCGTCGATGTGTCAGCTTGAGGGGGGATGTACACGGCTGTGATTATAATCGAGGAGAATTCTCTTGGTAGATAATGCGGTCTGCATTTGATTGTAAGGAATTCTATGTCAGGTGAACAAAAGGACTTGAGTTCCTCTATGTTGTTATGATCACACCACGTCTCGTTAATCATAAGACACACACCCCCACCCTTCTTCTTACCAGATAGATGTTTGTTTCTGTCGGCGCGATGCGTGGAGAAACCAGGTGGCTGTACCGACTCCGATAACGTGTCCTGAGTGAGCCATGTTTCCGTGAAGCAAAGAACGTTGCAGTCTCGGATGTCTCTCTGAAAGGCAACCCTTGATCGGATTTCGTCTACTTTGTTGTCAAGAGACTGTACATTGGCGATTAAAATACTCGGGAGAGGTGCACGATGCGCCCGTCGACGTAGCTTGACCAAAAGACCGGCACGTTTCCCTCTTCTCCGGCGCCGCCGTTGTTTTGAGTCGCCGGGTGCTATCCATTCTATTGTCCTGGCTGGGGTAACAAACAGAGAATCCTCTTCGGGAAAGTCGTATTCCTGGTCGTAATGTTGGTAAGTTGACGTTGCTCTTATATCCAGTAGTTCCTCCCGGTTGTATGTAATAAAACTTAATATTTCCCGGGGTAACAATGTAAGAAGTAATACATAAAAAAAACAAAATACTGCATGGTTTCCTGAGAACGTGAAGCAAGGCTGCCATCTCTGTCGGCGCCGGAAGTCCAATTTTGTAGGCCTAGTCTGTACTAAATCTTATTGAGAAAGGTGATCTACATTTTTATATTGTTTTTGAATAGTTGTTTGCAGAAGTAAGAATCGCCGTCAGTCTACTTTGTCTGAGTTTTGAAATACTTTCTGAATATTGTCCTCTGGTCACATTTTGTATTATTTTTAAAATCTTTATATGTAAATAATATTTATAAGTATAATATATTATTCATTTTGAGTGAGTAATTTAGTCAAATTTACTACAGTTGAAATATTCTAGGGTTTTTTGTCGTGCTGAGTGTTAATCGTTTTTTGAACATTAGTGTTATTCCTATTGACATGAATGTAGTGTCATATTAAATAAGAGGTTTTGCTCTTTAAAAGTAAGTTAACTTGTAATTGTAATTTGTTCTTTGTTTTTGAGCTATGTCTGTTTGTTTGAAATGTGTGAGACAATTAGCTTTATCTTGAAAATTCTCAGTAATCTACAGCAGCATTCTAGAATTCTATTGGGGTCTAAAGGGTTAAGACAGACAAAGGAAGCCAATGATAGATCTAGATGTACCTATGTATGATTACATTTGATTTAACCTGCATGTACACAAATCCAACAAATTTATAACATTAGCAAATACAATGCAGAAAAAAATACAATATTTAGATGCAATTTAAGAAAAGCAAATCACATTCCTCAACACGGAGGTCTTCCATCAACAGCCTGAACTGCCCAACAGGCACCAGAGCATCAAGGTGCAGAGAACTCTGCAGCTCATTCCATACACGGGGCCCAAAAACCTTGAATGCTGATTTATCTAATTCCGTAGTGATCAACGGGACCTTTAGAGTTAGCCATCCTAGTGAGCTGATCTGGACACTTGTAAGTCTGTAGTTTAACAATGAAGTAAGATTCTGGCAGAGGTTTCTGCAAGAAGGCTTTATAAACAGAACAAGGGTAGGGTAGTGTATTGATCTACGAGACTTAACTCTTTGACACGTACCAACAAACGAGTGTGATCATTCTACAGTGGTCCCTGCAGCTTACGCTCAAACTGGCGTGATTAGAACGTCCAGTTTCGATTGACGCAACAGTTTTGTTTGAGCTGGCCACACAGTTTTTTCACAGGAACATTTTGCACGAACACAGTCCTTACAAAGTTATGTCCTGAATGTGACCAGTTTATTTTTGTGGAGAGTGGGGGGATTTCATGACGCCTGATCCAGTCCAATTTCAGACGGCCTTTGAATTAGTGAATAGAGCAGCACAGTGTTTCTTCCAATCCAAACAATTGACCACATAATTTGTTGCTGCGAGCGCCAGAGGAACTATCGCTAATCACATAAGTAAATTTCTGAACATTGATCAGCACATTTACACAATCAAATATCAATTTCCATGCACCGTAGTAGTGCACTGCCCAGTTTATGATTGCCATTGTAGAATGCAATAGCATGGTTAAGGTTTCTCATTGATTTCTGTTCTAGCTCCTAATGCTCCTTGTGCAGAGACCTCCAGGCATGTTTCCATTCCACGTCCATTCTACCCAGATAAGTACCTGGCCACAAGTCATGGTGTCTCGTTGTCATGGAGCTCTGTTGACGAGGGTTTTCATGGCAGGGTAAGGAGCTACAGTAGAAGCTAAATTGATCGTGGCACATGTAATCATGGGATCCCTCCTTTCCACTGCCTCTGCCTCCCTCAGCCCTCATAGCGTTCCGTGGAATGGGATCTGCCATTGCTTCTTCTCCGTGGCATTCCTGAGCGGTGGCGTCATGCCCTGTGGCATGCCCCGGTCCACGTCCTCCACTAGGCCTCTGTGTGAGGAGAGGCGGGTAGTGAATCTGGCATTGGGTCTGGACCGCTGGAGGGGCTGGAGGGGCCACAGCACCAATGCAGCTGTTGGGGATTTGTGGACTGAAGTTATTCTCCTGTACTCGGAGCAGGATTAAGCAGGGACAACAGCAGAGTAGCCCTGGCCTCAGAGACCCTGGAGAGAGGACACCGCTGGGCCCTGATGATGAGAACGGTGGAACGTGCAGGGTCGTATTGGAAAGGACAGGCGAGGAAGGACAGCTGTTGAACCCAATGCCCACTACTTGAGAAGAAGGAACCCAGAGCCCTGCCTCCAGGCTGTGTTAACCCACTGTGATGAAGGCCCTGTAGTACAGACATTTGGTTCTGACCGGACGGCTTATTCTGAGAGCATCTCAGCACTCTGAAATTAAGAAATGATCCCCTCATCTCATCCAGCTGTGCTTCGTTCCATATCCTGCGTATTTTAAATGGGACTGGAATGGAGTTTGGGCCTGTACGTGTGTGCTTAATTGTGCACGTGCACGTGTGTGTATGTATGTATGTGTGTGTGTGTGTGACCCAAGCCCTAGTTAGAGGCCCAGCTGACTGCCCCCCTGTGCCATAATGACGTCCCCCTGCTGCCACCCTCACAGCTGGAGGGGCTCTGTGACAGGGGCAGCTGCCTGCCTCCCCTCTCTCCCCTTGGGCTAATTATACCAAAATACAACCCACAACAGGCCATGGTCCAATCAACACCTCCTTCCAGCTTTCTTATTAGAACAAGGCTACTTTCGCTCCAGTCTCCAGTGATTCTCTACGGCTCTCCACTGCTAGCAGGATCACAGCCCTTCTCCCAAGGCACGACCACTGCGCCAAAGCATTTGCCACTTCCGGCCCTTTCACTTGCTTGGAGAACCACCACACACTTATGCATACACACGTGCTATCACACACAAGCATCTACACACACACACACACACACAGACGGTTCAAATAATACTGAGGGTGAGTGATCACGGCCCGTGCAAAATTACAGCGGGCCTGTGTATAGCATTACGGGCCATATGGCTTATATAGTAACATCTCCTCAGTAGATCTCTACTCCTCAGAAGGCTGACCGGCTGACCTTACCACCCCCACGTCATTAATCTCCTCTGGTCACACACAGGGGAACATGCTACAATGCCGTGTGGAAATGTTGCTCTAGCAGTTTCTTAAACATGTGCTGATGGCCATCCTTTTCCTAGGTTTGTGTTTATAGCTGGATGTCCAGTGGCTGTCCACACTCTCTGAGGAGGAAATGGGCTGCTCCAAGTAATTGCGAGTAATTACATGAGTCTTATTAGGTACTGTCATTGAAACCAACATTAATTTGGGTCACTAATGGGACAGACTAACTATTTTGTTATGCAGACTCTCTTGTGCTCCTATTGCAGTCTCGCTCTCTTGCTCTTTCAATCTCTTGCTCTCTCGCTCTCTGTATTTCTCTCTCTGTCTCTCTCACACATGGGTATGCACGCACACACACGCACACTTTTTGAAATGCCAGTCCATGAACTCTAAGACCTTTTAAAGTTTATCCTCTTGATTGAGAGCTAAAGCTGGTAGAATGCAGCCTTGCCTTCACTTTTACTTCATCAAAATAATAAGTTAACAATTTAAGAAATTCAAACTCAAATGGCGTTATATCTGTGTGTGTGTGCGTGAGGGTAGTCTATAGCTCCATATCTGACTGTTAAGAAAGAGGACCGGGCAGCCTAGTTGGTGTGGAGCAGCAACAGTTGAGACGAGCACCAGATGAGTCAGAGGTTCAGCTGCAAAAAATGGTGGAATGTATTTTACAGAGCAGCCAGGTGATGAGAGAAGACTAGATCCAGAGTTACTAAATATACAAATGATTAAAAATACAAAATATTGGGCCTCCCGAGTGGCGTAGTGGTCTAAGGCACTGGGTCTCAGTGCTAGCTGTGCCAGCGTCCCAGCGTCGTCCGGGTTAGGGGAGGGTTTGCCCGGCAGGGATGTTCTTATCCCATCGCGCACTAGTGACTCCTGTGGCGGGCGGGCGCAATGCACTCTGACACGGTCACCAGGTGTACGGTGTTTCCTCCGACACATTGGTGCAGCTGGCTTCCGGGTTAAGCAGGTGTTGTGTCTAGAAGCAGTGTGGCTTGGCTGGGTTGTCCATACGGGAGTTACAGCGATGTGACAAGACTGTAACTACCAATTGGATATCACGAAATTGGGGGGGGGGGGGAATACCCAATCTTTTGACTAAAATACTTGATTGAAAAACAATAATTACTTGACCAATAGCAAAATGACCTTGACTCAAGGACTAATTCAAAACACATAAAGCACAGGGAAAAACGTCCATACACTCACACATCTGAGTAATTATTTGTTACTTTTATTTCTTATTTTTTACTTATCTATTTTTCATTTAACACATATTTTTCTTAAAACTGCATTGTTGGTTAAGTAAACATTTCATTGTAAGGTCTACACCTGTTGTATTTGGCGTATGTGACAAATACATTTTGATTTGATTTGAGTAAGCAAAATTATGTTGAAAAGACGTATTTTCCAGACGTTGAAGTTAGGTTAATTTTAGGTTCTCAATGAAAGGTGAAAATAACTATTTTGCGGACCTTTAAAGTTGTATTTTCCGGCCGTGTAAAATATTTATTTTCCCAACGTTGATTTGATATGAGTAAGCAAAATAATGTTGAAAATATTTATTTTCGGTTCTGAATTAAAAGTTGAAAATACCTATTTTCCGGACGATAACAATACATATTTTCCAGATGCTTAAAATACTTGTTTTTCTGGACATTGAAATCTGGTTAATTTTCTGTTCTGAAAGAAATTAGAAAATACATATTTTTTTGGTCATTGATTCTATGGCCAAATTTCTACTACACATACATTCTCAATGAAGTAAGCATTATATCACAATATAATTTTTTCTATACATTTAATATTGGAAAGAGGAACCAACTCCTAGTACGCAAAAAATGTCCTCCAGCTTGCTATTTTGCACTTTCCCTACAGCCAAGGCGAGCGGCGTTTGCCATTTAAGACGTGAATTGCATCTCTGTCAGGTAGTCCTCATTCAGAGGACCGCTATAAGCCCTCGGCAAGCAGCTTTTGCATCTCTCGTGGGTTGCCTCAACTCAGAGGATCACTAAAAGCCCTTGGCAAGCCATCTAGCCATGAGTTCATTTGAAAGACAAAAGACAAAAGGAATCTCTCTAATTCTGCCTGCCACCTTCCAGCTAACCATGGCCAGCCAGAAGCTGCAAGCTGTTTTTGTTGTTATAAACACCTTACTTACACTCCGGAGTGCCGGAGTGTTGTTGTTTTGAGCTAAGTAGATAAGTAACTAGCGTTTGGAACAACGAATTTGGAGTAAACTTGAGTTAACCGTACTGCCCTACCAAGCTAAAAGGCAGTAACTGCTCATTTGGTTGAAAATACATGCTTAACTTCTTAGGGAGCGGCTCCCGAGGTGACGGTTTTGGAGAGTCTGGCGTGCCCAAAATAAAATGCCTCCCACTCAGGCCCAGAAAATAGGATATGCACATAATTAGTACTATTGGATAGGAAACACACTGAAGTTTCTAAGAGTGTTAAAATATTGTCTGTGAGTATAACAGAACTGATATAACAGGCGAAAACCCGAGGAATGTCTGTCCTGGAAAAAGTGGTTTTGACACATTGCCTCATTTTGAGTATACATAAAAGTGTTCCTAAGGATACATTATCAATGATGTTTGATTGTTCTTGGACAAGTGTATAGGTATAGTTTGAACGCGTTCTCTTCACGGTTCAATGGGCGAGTGGACGCTGTATTTTATGATCATAACGCGCCAACCAAACTGAGATTTATGGATATAATAAATTACTTTTTCTAACAAAAGAACCATTGGATGTCTTCGTTGGACACTTGGGAAGCCCTCAGCAGAAGTTCTTCAAAAGGTAAGGGATTTGTTTTCGCTGTGAAATGTGTTTTGTGTGAACCACGATGGTTTATGAATTCATGCTAATGGAAAACTATTGGAGGTGCTACCCTCAAACAATCAAATGTTGTGCTTTCTCCGTAAAGCCTTTTTGAAATCTGACATTGCTGTGATATTGCCAGGAAGCAGAGCTTTTGATGACTATGCAACACTTGTATATTGATGAATGTTTAATAATTCAACTTTTGGATTTTGAATTTGGCGCCTTGCATTTCACCGGGTAGTGTCGGGAGTAGTGTCGGGAGTGGGGCGCCCCACCACTCCCTAAGTAGTTAATCACGTGGACAAGTATCCTGCCTCTATTGTATTGTGTTTTGGAGAAAATGTGGGTCATGTTAGCAGTAACTGCATAAAATTACTGTGAAACCAAAGTAAATAAAAGCAATTTTTCTCAGTTCTACGACATGAGCAGTTACTTCCTTTTTGCTTGGTAGGGCAGCGTAGGCCTAAGCATGTATCAATTGAAGACTCACCTAAAGCTTGAGGAATGGGAGATGCAGTAGAAGAATGCGGTGCTGAGGCAGAGGGCTCGTAATGAGAACGACTGGCTAGCTACTACTCTGAACTGTTTGTGGTGAGCTTTCTGGTGCCCAGAGCTGCGGCATCACCCAAGTGGGTGCCATACTTTTGGAAGGAGAAGTCCAGTGGCTACACAACTCAGGATGGTAACCCTCTACAACATCGTCACCAGACTCCATCTTCATCAACCATCTCTCTGACTACCTTCCTCTGATCAAGCCATAAACTGTCCCTCTCCATCTTTGGAGGATGGACTCAAAGATTTGGCCTCTATTGGTTGACCTAGCCAACTATAGCTAGGCTACTCATGACGATGTATTGATTGTTTTTTTGCTATTAATGCGCTTTGAGATTGTTATGAAAAGAGCTAAAGAGCTTATTATTATACAAAAGATAGTTTATTAGAGCAAAAACGTCTGATCAAGGCCAAGAGGCCCTCATGTACTCTTCAATAAAAAAGTGATACTTGTCAGGGATCAGCCAGGCTCCACCACCACACAATCACAGAGATCACTGTCACCGGAGTTCTAATCACCCGCACCTGCACGTCATTTGATCATCAGCACAGTCAGCATAAAGGCACTCTCTTCACACAGTCACTTTGTCTGGTCGCGTTTGAGTAAGGACTCACTCCCGGTTCCTCTTACCTAAACCTTTGATGTCAGCATTATTCATCTGCCTTCCAGTGTCTCCTTCGTCTCCCTGGTTCCAGTCATCATCATCCGGCTACCTCCTTCATCATCTACAAGAAAACTATAACCTGTCAGGATTTCCTATCGTCACCGAACAGAGACATTCTCTACTACTATTTACCACTGGGACTCACCGTCATTGTTTCAATAAACCTGTTTCTCTTTTGGAACCTTTTTGTCTTGAGTCTCTGTTCCATAACAATACTAGCAAGAGCAGTGTGTTTCTAAACAATGAATTTTTTGTTAAATTTGTTTTTATTCTAAGTAAGTCACAGCCTAAATGTGCAACTTATAGACTATAATGATTTAATACAACAAAATGTTGTTTAAAAGCTGAGGGCTTTATGTCCCTACCAGCCTATTGTGTCACACTCGCAAATGCTTCACAATGTATTTCTTTGTAAACTATAGCCTTGAAATAATTGAAATAATAAAGCCTAAATAATTAATTTTAGGCTCCCTGACTGGCTCCTGACCTATTCAGAGTGTTTATATGTGGTTTATTATGACATGTGGCCTATTTGAAATGATGAGCACTTCTTACGTTCACATGTTCATGTTAATTCAAATACTTTTCATTAAAATCATATGGTTTGGTTTCAATACTTCAAAACCAAATGGTAGGTCCAGTTAGTCATAAAAATTAGATGTTGGTTAAATTGTGATTCTGGAGTGTTTGGAGTGTTTTTTTCCTGTTTTCCTGAGTGGCTGAGTTACAGTTCAAACATAAATTTACTTGAAAATCTATGGCAAGACCTGAAAATGAGCCTGAAGAATTTTGAAAATAATAATGGGAAAATGTTGTGCAATCTAGGTGTGGAAAGCTTTTAGATACTTACCCAGAAAGACTCACCGCTGTGATCGCTGACAAAGGTGCTTCTACAAAGTATTGACTCAGGGGTGTGAATCCTTATGTAAATTAGATATTTCATTTTCAATACTTCTGCAAAAATTTCTAAAAACATGTTTAACTTTTTCATTATGGGTATCGTGTGTAGATGGGTGACAAAAAGCGTATATTTAATTAATTTCGAATTCCGTCTGTAACAACAACATATGGAATAAGTCAAGGGGTATGAATAGTTTTTGAATGCGCTGTATATCATCCCACTTACATGAATGTGCTGGTGAAGCAAAGGAAATAGAAAGTGTTTTTTCTCTCAGAGAAAGGTGGACCTTTATTAGACAAGGTTCCTCCCACATAATTTCTACCAATGAAGATGACAGCTGCCCCTCCAGTTAACACTTCTTCACGTAGATCCTGAAAAGACATAAGATGAAGTACAACATTAACCAAAACATGAGCAAAGTAGATTTGTGTGAACTTTCTCTAGATAGATAGACAGACTGCCACACACTGTATCAAATTGGAGTGCCAAGGTTAAACAGTAACGAGTGCAGCTTACCATTACTTTCACCATAACAGGTTACAGTATGTGGAATGAAACTAGCTAGACCCATTCAGGTTGTAACCGTTCAGGTAGAAACTAATATTGCATAGCATGAACATTACAATCAGAATCCGCTCAACACAGATAAACCAACGTGACAAATCAGGAGAGCTAGAAGAAAAGAGAAGTGTTAGGACCACGGTGGAAAATAGGAATGTAGGCTACTGCTGCGTTACTAATGTTAGCTATAGCTAACAAGAGAGTTAACTATAACCATGACTTACTCAACCATTTTTTGCAGCATTTCTCCTCCCGTATTCACCACTGAATTAAATGCCTGTTATTGTCATCAGACCCTGCAACAGTTTGAACACAAGTCCTGGTATTTACAACAAGTACCTAGTTAGCTAGCTAGCTAGGCTAATGTTAAATATGAAGTTGTCGCTGAACAGCAAGCAAGTAACCCTGTAATGTTAGCTAACATTACCGTTGGAAACAGTTATAACTTCTAGTCTTATTAAAGCACATAGCTAGCTAAAGGCATGGCAGGCAGCAGGCTGCAGATCTGTTTTCGAAGATGTAATGTTACGATGAAACGTTTGTGATAGTTTTAAGGAGAACAAAAATACACCACCGCAGAAATTTCGCTATTCGCCATCTACCCAGTTGTTTTGTTGTTTACTTGAAGAGATCTCGCTATCAAAACTCGCAGTCCTCCTCTTCCAATGCATTGTGGCTGTGAAATTCATGAAAAGTGTGTAGCGAACTCTACTGGATGAAAAGCAAAATTAGTATAACATTTTGGCATTTAAATCATACTCGATTTTAGAAAATTCACATCGCATATAACATTTTATTTTTGCATACTCAAATGGCCTACTATTTAGAATGGTTATTCGGACACGGCCAGTGTCTGTAGTCATGAAACCAATTCTAGCGTATTAGGCCATTAATTCATAGCCTACATGCACGTGTCATTAGTAAATTGCATTGCTTCAAACTGTGTTCAAATCGAAGCCACATCCAATGTTACAACTTGCAATGTAAATCATTTACAGGCAAGTCTTTCAATGAAGCCTGCATTCCTAAACTGTTGGAATCCATAGCCATTGGAAGGATGTTAGGCTTTTGAACTGTGATCAATAATAGTAATCTCAATCTTCCCACTTTTGACCCTACTTTGCTAAAGTAATGTTATTTGCATTAAGGTTTTTGATATAGGCTACAGTCTGTAATTCAAACTCTCAATCCTGCCAATAGAGAAATGCACACTACGTACAATAGGTGGCAGCACCTCTTAAACCCCACAGAAGAAACCGAGAAGCCCAACTTCAACAGGACATTACAAGTTACCATTCTCCACAAAATGTTTTGTACAAATTTGTGTAAAAAAAATCCCTGTTAGTGAGCATTTATCCTTTTCCAAGATAATCCATCCACCTGACATGTGTGGCATATTAATAAGCTGATTAAACAGCATGATCATTACACAGTTGCACCTTGTGCTGGGGACAATAAAAGGCCACTCTAATGTGCACACACAACACATTGCCACAGATGTCTCAAGTTGATGCAGCATGCAATTGGCGTGCTGACTGCAGGAATGTCCACCAGAGCCGTTGCTAGAGAATATAATGTTCATTTCTCTACCATAAGCTCAATGTCATTTTAGAGAATTTGGCAGTACATCCAACCGGCCTCACAACCACAGACCATGTGTAACCACGCCAGCCCAGGACCTCCACATCTGTCTTCTTCACCTGCGGGATCATCTCAGACCAGCCATCCAGACCGCTCGCTGATGAATCTGTGTTGTGCGCTTTGCACAACCAAAGAATATCTGCAGAAACTGTCAGAAACCGTCTCAGGGAAGTTCATCTGCATGCCACTTGAAGTTCATCTCGATGGCCACTGGCACGCTGGAGAAGTGTGCTCTTCACGGAAGAATCCCGAGTTTCAACTGTACTGTGCAGATGACAGACATGGCGTATGGCGTTGTGTGGGCGAGCGGTTTGCTGATGTCAACGTTGTGAACAGAGTGCCACATGGTGGTGGGCATAAGCTACGGACAATGAACACAATTTCATTTTATCGATGGCAATTTGAATGTACAGAAATACCATGACGAGATCCTGAGGCCTATTGTTGTGCCATTTATCCGCCTCCATAACCTCATGTTTCAACATGATAATGCAGTGTCCCATGTCGCAAGGATCTCTACACAATTCGTAGAAGCTGAAAATATCCCAGTTCTTTCATGGCCTGCATACTCACCAGACATGTCACCTATTGAGCATGTTTGGGATGCTCTCGATCGACGTTTACGACAGCGTATTCCAGTTCCCGCCAATATCCAGAAACCTCCACATACCACAGGCCACAACCAACAGCCTGATCAACTCTATGCGAAAGAGATGTCGCGCTGCATGAAGCAAATGGTGGTCACACCAGATACTGACTGGTTTTCTGATCCACGCCCCTAACTTTTTTTAAAAGTTATCTGTGACCAACAGATGCATATCTGTATTTCCAGTCATGTGACATCCACAGATTAGGGCCTAATGAATTTATTTCAATTGACTGATTTCCTTATATGAACTGTAACTCAGGAAAGTCTTTGAAATTGTTGTATGTTGCATTTAGATTTTTGTTCAGTGTAATTATAGGCTACTAAAGCCTACAACTTAGAACTGTGCCACAAAGTTTTAATGAAAACAGTGTAGAAAAAAGTATATTTTATAATCACATGCAGCTATTTATTTCTGACCAGCAGATGTCACTAATGTGCATTGTGTACAGATAATAAAGCAGAGACTGGCAGCTATAGTGTCAGCGTTCGGGGGAAGGCAGTGTGAGGACAATAGCTTGGCTGCCGCATGACCAAAGTGTGTTTCAAAATGTTTTGCAAAATGCGAGGTCCCACTGATTTCGCAACATGTAAATCTATTTACTATATTGCGGACCAGATGTCACTAATGTGCGATGTGAACAGATAATGATGCTCCGAGTAATTAACAATTTTTGGGCACAATTTGGTGGAAGCACCAAAGCCTTCAGATAGCCTCGGTTTCCCATCACTAGCTCAGAGTAATTAACCATTTTTAAGCACAGTTAAGTGAAGACGCCGTAGCCTCCAGAAAACCTTGGGTTCTCATCACTAATTAAATGCGCTTATGTTAACTTTCAAAAGCTTTAAATCTGGCAGCAATGATATTCAATTAGTCATATTTACAGACTTAACCAACAGACCACTTCAACTACAATAACATTCTCAGTAACGGTTACAGAAATATTTTATTTTTTGCTATGACTGATATTGAGTTGTTTATCTACCTTAGTTGAATGCACTGACTGTAAGTTGTTGAGAGCGTCTGTGTAAAAACAAACATGAGTAGACCATGCTGGTTATTATTATAATGAGCTCCGCCCCCAAACTAGTACACATTTGGTCGGTCCAGACCATACCAAATCAGAACGAATCATAGATGCCTAGGTTATGTTTCACAAGTTTGAACAGAACAGAACAGTACAGTACGACACAGTTCAGTGCACTAGAGTACAGTAAAGTACAGTATGGTATGGTGCGTACAGTACAGTAGTTAAATTCAGTAGAGTACTGTACAGTAGAGTTCAATTCAGTAGAGTACATTAGAGTACCGTAGAGTACAGTACGGTATAGCACAGTAGAGTTTAAGTCAGTACAGTAGAGTTCAGTAGAGTACAGTAGTACTGTAGTGAACTATACTTTACTTTTCTTTACTTTATAGTACTCTACTGCTATTATATTGTACTGTATTGTACTCTATTGTACTGTACTATAATTTTTTTTTTCCTGTACTGTATTTTAATGTACTGTACTCTACAGTGCTCTACTGTAGTGTGCTGTAACGTGCTGTCCAAATTTGTGAAACATAGATGTCTATGTTTGGATCAGATTTATTTGTGTCTGGACCAAAACTGAACTGAACCAATCATGGTTTGTTTTATGTACACTATGTTTTAGCCAAATCAAGGCTGGTCCAAACTGGACCAAATCTGAACCAATCACAGACGTCTATGTTATGGCACACAATAAGTCCACCATCCCAGACACCCTACACCCACTCCAATTTGCATACCGCCCCAACAGATCCATAGATGATGCAATCTCAATTGCTCTCTACACTGCCCTCACCCACCTAGATAAGAGGAACACCTACAGTTGAAGTCGTAAGTTCACATACACCTTAGACAAATACATTTAAACTCAGTTTTTCACAATTCCTGACATTTAATCATAGTAAAAATTCCCTGTCTTAGGTCAGTTAGGATCACCACTTTATTTTAAGAATGTTAAATATCAGAATAGTAGTAGAGAGAATGATTTATTTCAGCTTTTATTTCTTTCATCACATTCTCAGTGGGTCAGAAGTTTACATACACTCACACGCTTTTTCAGTTCTGCCCACACATTTTCTATTGGATTGAGGTCAAGGCTTTGTGATGGCCACTCCAATACCTTGACTTTGTTGTCCTTAAGCCATTTTGCCACAACTTTGGAAGTATGCTTGGGGTCATTGTCCATTTGGAAGACCCATTTGCGACTAAGCTTTAACTTCCTGACTGATGTCTTGAGATGTTGCTTCAATATATCCACATAATTTTCCTCCCTCATGATGCCATCTATTTTGTGAAGTGCACCAGTCCCTACTGCAGCAAAGCACCCCCACAACATGATGCTGCCACTCCCGTGCTTCACGGTTGGGATGGTGTTCTTCGGCTTGAAAGCATCCCCCTTTTTTCTCCAAACATAGCGATGGTCATTATGTCCAAACAGTTCTATTTTTGTTTCATCAGACAAGAGGAAATTTTTCCAAAAAGTATGATCTTTGTCCCCATGTGCAGTTTCGAACTGTAGTCTGGCTTTTTTATGGCTGTTTTGGAGCAGTGGCTTCATCCTTGTTGAGCGGCCTTTCAGGTTATGTCGTTATAGGACTCGCTTTACTGTGGATATAGATACTTTTGTACCTGTTTCCTCAAGCATCTTCACAAGGTCGTTTGCTGTTGTTCTGGGATTGATTTGCACTTTTTGCACCAAAGTACATTCATCTCTAGGAGACAGAACGCGTCTCCTTCCTGAGCGGTATGACGGCTGTGTGGTCCCATGGTGTTTATACTTGCATGCTATTGTTTGTACAGATGAACGTGGTACCTTCAGGCATTTCGAAATTGCTCCCAAGGATGAACCAGACTTGTGGAGGTCTACAATTTTTTTTCTGAGGTCTTGGCTGATTTATTTTGATTTTCCCATGATGTCAAGCAAAGAGGCACTGAGTTTGAAGGTAGGCCTTGAAATACATCCACAGGTACACCTCCAATTGACTCAAATTATGTCAATTAGCCTATCAGAAGCTTCTAAAGCTATGACATAATGTTATGGAATTTTCCAAGCTGTTTAAAGGTACAGTCAACTTAGTGTATTTAAACTTCTGATCCACTGGAATTGTGATACAGTGAATTATAAGTGAAAACATCTGTGTGTAAACAGTTGTTGGAAAAATGACTTGTGTCATGCACAAAGTCGATGTCCTTACCGACTTGCCAAAACTATAGTTTGTTAACAAGAAATTTGTGGAGTGGTTGAAAAACTAGTGACTCAAAAGTGTATGTAAACTTCCGACTTCAACTGTATATGAGAATGTTGTTCATTGAGTACAGCTCAGCATTCAACACCATTGTCCCCTCTGAGCTCGTCACCAAGCTTAGGACTCTGGGTCTGAACACCTTCCTCTGCACCTGGATCCTGGACTTCCTGACGGGCCGACCCCAGGTGGTAAGGGTAGGCAACATCACCTCCACCACGCTGACCCTCAACACAGGGGCCCTCAGGGGTGTGTGATTAGTCCCCTCCTGTACTTTCTGTTCACCCACGACTGGAGGTTGAAAAAGTTTGTTGGGCACTCAAAAAGTTATACAGCTGTACGATTGAGAGCATTTTGACTGTCTGCATCACTGCCTGGTATGGCAATATCACCACCCTCAATCTCATGGCGCTACAGAGGGTGGTGCGGACAGCCCAGTACATCACTGGGGCCGAGCTCCCTGACATCCAAGACATCTTCCCTTCACTGGAACTAAGGTGCCTAGCCCGAACCATGAAAAACAGCCCCAGACCATTATTCCTTCTCCACCAAACTTTACAGTTGGCACTATGCATTCGGGAAGGTAGTGTTCTCCAGGCATCTGCCAAACCCAGATTCGCCCGTCGGACTGCCAGATGGTGAAGTGTGATTCATTACTCCAGAGAACGCGTTTCCACTGCTCCAGAGTCCAATGACAGTGAGCTTTACACCACTCCAGCCGACACATGGCATTGTGCATGGTGATTTTAGGCTTGTGTGCGGCTGCTCGGCCATAGAAAACCATTTCATGAAGCTCCCGACAAACAGTTATTGTGCTGACGTTGCTTCCAGAGGCAGTTTGGAACTCCGTAATGAGGGTTGCAACCAAGGACAGACGATGTTAGTGCGCTACGCGCTTCAGTACTCGGCGGTCACGTTCTGTGAGCTTGTGTGGCCTACCACTTTGCGGCTGAGCCGTTGTTGCTCATAGACGTTTCCACTTCACAATAACAGCACCTACAGTTGACCAGAGAAGACATTTGACACTTGGAAATGTGTCATCCTATGACAGTGCCACGTTGAAAGTCACTGAGCTCTTCAGTACGGGCCATTCTACTGCCAATGTTTGTCTATGGAGATTGCATGGCTGTGTGCTCGATGTTATATACCTGTCAGCAACGGGTGTGGCTGAAATTGCAGAATCCACTAATTTGAAGGGGTGTCCACCTATATTTATATCGACTCTACTTACATGTACACTCACTCACATACAAGCTGCTTCTACTCTGTTTATCTTATATCCTGTTGCCTAGTCACCTTTACCCTATACATACTGTATCTACCTCCATCACTCCAGTATCCCTGCACATTGTAAATATGGTCTTGGAACTGACCCTGTATATAGTATGCTTACTTACATACTTAGTGTTTTTTGTATTTTTTCTTATTTCTCTGGTTATTTTTTTCTAGTATTACATTGTTATTGATTATGGCATTGTTGAGTTTTGAATTAGAAAGAAAGGCATTTCACTGTACATGTGCATGTGACATAAAAATTTAAAACTTGAAATCACGTCTATGATTGGTTCAGATTTAGTCCGTACCAAAAATCCGTACCAAAAATCTAAGGCCAGTCCGGACTTCACCCAAAAAAGGCGCCCAAATGACGTTGGGTCGGTCCATGCTTAGTGGGATAGTAACAAACAAGCAGCTCTCTTTTGCTCCATTTACACAGGCAGCCCAATTCAGATATTTTTTTCACTAATTTGTCTTTTGACCAATCAGATCAGCTCTGAAAAATATATTATGTAAAAAGATCTGATGTGATTGGTCAAAAGACAAATTAGTGGAAAAAAATTGAGAATTCGGCTGCCTGTGTATACGCAACCCATGAGAATGAGAATCCTAAAAGGACCTGCCCTAATCAGGTATAGACCATTCACAACTAATTTCACAAGTACATTCTCAATGAACAGTGATTAACACACTTGAATAGCAATACGATTGCACAATTATCATTACAAATGGCCAATAGGCCTACTTTACTCGTTAATAAAAACAAATACCTCATTTGCATAAATATCAGTGTTTCTGATGAACATTGAACTTGACCGGCGTGCTCTCACCTATAGTAAGCCAGCGCTTACACATGGGCCTTGGTAAACAGTAATTGAACTGCAAGAAAATCCACCTACCGTGTGTAGAGACCAGCGGTCCCAGTTGTTGTCAACAAAACATTGTTTAATTGGTTGACAAGATGAACTCTGCTCATTGGTCAGCCATGAGAGGCCGCGGTGCATGGTGCTCGCTCCCGTGCGCCGCTCACCACGAACCGCGCCTCTTGCAAAACTGCTTGCTTTTTTGCAGCCCGCCACACTGAAGTCTATGAGACCTTCGCCGCTTACCGCGGCCCATCTGTAAGCACCTTTAAGTAGAACATGTTGGCGATGCCAAACAAAAGAGAAACATTTCTGAATAAATGATATGATAACCAGACTCTGGCTTTCGTGTAGCCTACTTTACATGATTCCGTTGCAAAATGTTTAAAAGTAGCGAATGCATAGTTAATTTAGCAAGTTGTAGGCCTACCAAACAATTAGGCCGTTTGTGTGGCTCACCAGTGCATCATCACAGAGTCTTCGCATTTCTGTATGGCTGTGTATAAGTATGTGTATAAGCCAGATGATGCAGGGACTTCCATTCCGATATCGACCCATATTGTCCCTGGAATAGTTTGTTGGCACCGCCGAGGCTGTTGCCATTCTGCTACTATTGTAGAACAGCCCTCCAAATGATAAAAGGAAACTGGAGATGCCATTGCTCATCATAAAATGGAAATAAAAGGCGGTGGCTGGGCCATCATAAGTCATCATACAGGGGGAAGAAACCTGGCCTGTGTATATGATTGGGGCTGTAGATCAGCCTGTAGACTCCTGCTGCACTTCTCATATGAAGGTGTTCATGGAGTGCCATCATTCATTCTGCAGAGCAAGTGCTGGCCTTTGATATTCTTTGTGTTTTGCCATGCCTGCTGTGTGTGTGTGTGTGTGTGTGTGTGTGTGTGTGTGTGTGTGTGTGTGTGTGTGTGTGTGTGTGTGTGTGTGTGTGTGTGTGTGTGTGTGTGTGTGTGTGTGTGTGTGAGTAAGAAATTAATCAGATACAGGAGCTACAGTATTGGTTTACACTATATGTGTACATGAGTGTGTATACATCTTGTTATCCAATCCAACACGTCGCTCTTACTTCTCCCCTTGTCAGTATTTTGCCGCAGTGCTCAAGGTCACACACGCAGCACCTGGAGTTTTGTCTGGGGAGCTTAGTTGAAGTACTGTCCACTCTGCTCTTTGAAAAACAACGAGCGGCTATTTACTGTAGTCTCTCAAGCTGTGGTGTTGATGCTCTATAAATTTGAAGACTAGCCTGTGGAATACATCTACCCATCTAGCCATTTTTACATTCTATGTTTTATTGTGTTTTACAGGCCTGGCCCTCTTTATAAATAGGATGTTATTATTAATGGGCTGTGGTGTGGAAGAGCAAGTACTGTAGAGGGCTGACTGAGTTTGTGTATTTGGCAGGCTTCAGGGCTGTCTGACCTGTGACTGAGGAACAGAGGAACAGACACAGTCTTCATCTCCCCCCCAGAGGAAAGGTAAGACCATACGCGCACACACACACACACACACACACACACACACACACACACACACACACACACACACACACAGCTCTCATCTTTTCAAAGGCAACAAGACTTTGTAATTACACCAACCAGAGATGTAATGTCACTGCTCTCGCCGCGTTTCAGTCTCACGTGGACGTGTGTGTTCAATTAATACTGTAGCCAGCATTAGCCTCTCTAGCTCAGCCCCCTCTGCTCTGATATCACAGTGCGCCTTTGACAGCCCTACTGCTTGCTCTGCAGTGTGTCTTACAGAAATAGCATGGTATAATCTTGTTCAGTTTACAGCCAACACTCCCCAGTCAGTTGTGCTCTGATTCCCCAGGCCTTCCAAGGTGTAAGGTCCTCTCTGATAGCCATTCATACCCCCTTCTCGGTGGCTCCCCACTACAAAGTCACTCAAATTAAAGCGTTCAATTTAGTCACGCCGGTGCTCGGCAGATAGGCCAACCTGTGTCCGGCTAGATCAATCAGAGGGTAGCTGAACTGTCCGGCTCGGCGGCTGCGGTGCCATTCATGTGACGCAATGCGAGGCCCTTAGCCCCGAGGTGTCAGTTACATAGCAGAGATCAGCAGAATGGAGGGATAGGGGGTTTGGGGATGAAGGGGTCAAGGATCTGTGCATCACTCTTGCTCCCACACTGTCCCTGGTAATGCATACAAACGTCCCCTTCTGGGCTTGGTGGTTTGCAGGAGGTGTGTGTGTGTCCGTGTGCGCGTGCATGTATGTGCGTGTATGTGCATGTGCGTGTGTGTGAGGCAGAAAGAGATAGTGAATGAGTGAGTGAGTGAGTGTGACTGTGCAATCCATGTACTGTATGTACAGGTAACTGCCAAAATAAAGGAAACACCAACATAAAGTGTGTTGGGCCTCCACGAGCCGCCAGAACAGCTTCAATGCACCTTGGCATAGATTCTACAAGTATCTGGAACTCTATTGGAGGGATGCGACACCATTTATCCTTGAAAAATTCCATCATTTATTGATGGTAGGGGAAAACGCTCTAAGGCACCTCTGCAGAAGTGTTCAATTGGGTTGAGATCTGATGACTGAGACCACCATGGCTTACATCGTTTTCATGCTCATCAAACCATTCAGTGACCTCTCGTGCACTGTGGATGGGGCCATGGTCATCCTATGGGGGCATAGCCATGGTATACACTATCAAAATAAAGAAAGTCACACACTACATATATATACTCTCCCAACAATTTAATGGGTATTTACCAACGTTTCGGCATCACTGTGCCTTCCTGACCCTGAAACGTTGGTAAATACCCATTAAATTGTTGGGAGAGTATATATATGTAGTGTGAGACTTTCTTTATTTTGATAGTGTATAGATTATTCGCCGTTATTCAGCACCTCCACATAAACTTTGTTCTGGGTGTGCGCCAGCTCATGTTATTTTATTGGCATAGCCATGGTAGCCAAATAATGGTCTGCCCAGCATTTTTATACATGACCCTAAGCATTCTGGGATATGAATTGCTTATTTAACTGTGTGGAAGCACCTGCTTATCAAAAGGGGACCGTGGCATTCTCCCAGTGAAAAAGTACGCTTTATGCAACATCTTTTTGAGTGCCGACCCATCAGACCTTTTTCCTTATCTAGAAGCACCTACATTCAATATATTTTGTATCCCTCATTTACTCAAGTGTTACCATTATTTTGGTAGTTACCTGTATGTATGTGCAGATACACATAATGTGAGCTCATACTGTATGTGTGTGAGTGTGTGAAGAATGTCCCTCCCCTCTCGCACTCAATCAGGGAGCCTTCAGCTGGTGGATCATTCAGGGATATTGACAGATGAGGTCATTGAAATATCAGCAGCCCCCCCAGCCTCCCAGGCCTCTTTGACCACAGGCATGTGGGCCAGTGTGAGGCGCAGTGCTGGGAGGTCAGGAGTAACTGAGACCGGTGGAGGACGAGGGAGGACGGGGCGGGCCTGCCCAGAGGATGTCCAAATAAGGCCGCATCACCCACCTCAAACCCCCCCATCCCGGATCTTAGAACACCTGACCCTACTCCTCCAATATAACCATTTACATATTTATTTCCCAGGCCGAAGCAGCAGCAACACGCACCGCTGGCCACCAGAGATATGCCACGCCTCTGTTTAATTGGCTATTGATGGACTTTGCTTTGGCAACGGGAGACAATAAATTACCGGCTGCTCACTGTGGTGGTACTGCTGCTCGAGACAGAGTAGTCTGGCTCGGTTGACTTATTTATCTATAGTTTTTTATTTATGTTGCGTGAGATGGTTAATGATGCAATATGAGATGGAGGGATGGCAACATGGAATCTTCCGGTGTTGTTTATTTACATAGCGGGTCAAGACACGGACACGGGTTCTATTCTGTGGAGAGGTAGCGCTAAGCCTCTAGCATAAGGCAAGCTATGTCAGTGTGAAAGGACGAACGATACAGTTTGGCCCTCTGAAGGCATCCATTTGACATTTAGTTCCTGCACCTTGGTTTCATTGTCCAGGAGAGAATGGTTCATTATGTATGCATGGGTGTGCATGTGTCTCGGAGGAACCACCCATGAGCAAACTAATGAATGACTATAAATAATGATTCTGATGTATTTCCCATCCTCTGCATTTGCAACACTCTAATAAAGGAGTTGTATAATGATGTTATAAATGTTCAGATCTCCTGTTGTAGGCAGCTTAATTAACATGCCTGGTGTTTGAGAGGAGGCTGATGTCTTCTTTGAGCCTCTGCTCTACTGGGAGAATTTTATTCCCATTACACAGGCTGAACACTGTTTGGACTGGCTGACTGGTTGACTTTCATTGTGTGGGAAGAGTAGCTACATGTTCTCATAGTCATCGGCAATGACTGTACAGTATGTTTTCTGGAAGATGTGAGCTTATGTATGCACTTCGGGTAGCTTTGTGTTCAGAAGTAGTTTCATATCAGTTAAATGCAGGGGCACAACTTTGGTTTTAAAAGTGGAGGGGGGACATAACATATGTTTTTATCCAGTCAGATAAACACTCCAAACCATTTACCCAACCGCTCGGAGGCGTCCGCATGGTCCTAAAGCACACCGTGCCTCGTCTTGTATCACATTCCAATGATAAAACTGGGGGGGACAAAAATGCAATTTCAAAATGTGGAAATATTTATGTCCACCGTCCCCAGTGAAGCACACCGTGCCTCGTCTTGTATCACATTCCAATGATAAAACTGGGGGGGACAAAAATGCAATTTCAAAATGTGGAAATATTTATGTCCACCGTCCCCAGTGAAGCACACCGTGCCTCGTCTTGTATCACATTCCAATGATAAAACTGTGGGGGACAAAAATGCAATTTCAAAATGTGGAAATATTTATGTCCACCGTCCCAAGTGAAATTTGTGCAGCTGGTTGAATGAGCTAACACTACTGTGACATAAATATAATTTTAGCTGTAAAGATGTATTATCTCTCTTGCAGTATTGAGAAGCAAGGAATGCAGTACTGTAAGTTTAACCAGGAGACATTCAATTGTACATTTTAGTCATTTAGCAGACGCTCTTAACGCTCTTATGCTCAATGGTACATTAACAGATTTTTCACTTAGTCAGCTCTGAGATTCGATTCAGCGACCTTTTGGTTACTGGCCCAATGCTCTCCTAGGCTACCACTTATAAGGGAGCCGAGGAGTTTTGGGGGGAAATTCCTTCCTCGGCTCCCTTATAAGCTGTGCACTCCTGTTCCCTGGGAAGCATCCCGGGAATGTCCCCCCTGCTGTGTCGGACAAACATCCAGGTCCTGTTCCTGTAAATGCCATGGGGCTCAGATAGGGTTTGATCCTGCCTGCCTCCCCCCGCAGCACGTTTGGGCCCACTGATGACATGCACGGTATTGATCTGTGGACGGCTCTGGCTGAAGCCCAAAGGGCATGCTGTATCATCTGTCCACAAGGAGAAGGGCATTACCTCAACGCCCTGTACTCTATCTCTACTCAGATCACTAATCCCACTCAGTGTGTGTGTGCGTGTGCGTGTGCGTGTGAGTGTGCGCGTGCGTGTGTGTGCTTGCATGTAAGTGAGACAATACTGCCCTCCACTTGGTTGTCTTGATTGAGACAAACAGACCCTCTTTTAGAGCGGCGGGAAAGAAGACATTCAAAGCCTGAACCCCTCACCCCTTTCTCAGACCACCAGAGAGTATTCTCTCCACCCCTCTCACCCGCTCAAAGCACACCTATCTGACAACATTATTACACACACATGCACACAAACACAGGCACAAACACACACACGCATGCACAGTACTGGGGATAAATCTGCTGCCTGTGGAATACAACTAGATTCATAATACGGTGCTTATGTGTAGACAGAGCTCATAATGACTGGAAAAGGACTTCAAAGGTGAACAAATCTCATCTCGAGAAGAGATGCCTGGCTATAACAATATTCCCAGTGCTTAATCTTGCAGTATATTTTGACTTTTCATTTTGTTTGTGTAAGAGGAATTTTGCTTTTGAGCCCAGTCTTCACTTATCATTATAACAGAAATCTGATTTCATCTGAATGTCAGAATGTTTTATAAAGTGAATAGAGATGTTGAATCTGTGTGTTGTAGCCAAAGTCACCTAGTTTCCCATGATTCACTGTACTCCTTGTCATGGAATGAAAAGCGCACCCAGAGAGAGAGAGAAAAGCGCACCCAGAGAGAGAGAGACATTGCACTAAATAAACATCATAATTATCAGTCTTCAATCATTTGGCTGCTGGTTTCATCATTTGATTCAGGTCTAGTGTGAATGAGGCAAAAATAATACATACATCAACTGGCGAAAGCTAGCTATGTTAATTTACTTCTATGGAAACGGGACAAAAAGGATACAAAACATTTCCATACAAACAACAGCTGTTAGATAGTAATAATAGGAGCCACCTCATATCACTATCTGACAGATAGCTACAGGCTAGAGACGAACTGGCTGTGGTAGCTACTAGCTAGCTAATTTCTTCACCTCAGTCAAGAGGGGATGAAACATTAGCTACCAATACATGTCAGTTACACTACTAGCTCAGCACTGGGAATAAACACTAGTTCAGTTTTTTTCTGTTAAGTTAAAGCCAGCTACATCAGTCAACTAAAGAGTAGCCAGTTTCTTCTCTTCTTGCTTTTTCAACTCGGAGAAGGAGCGCAACGCGTACACAATGACAGCAGCTGCCTCTGCAGCTGCCATGCTGGCCCAGCCAGCCTTTTAGAAGCTTTGCCTACACACAGCATGTCCGGCCGCTCTGTGGTGTCCGCACAGTCCTAAATCCAGCAGTCTGAAACCGCCAAACAGTCTACCTGACCGCTCTAAGGTGTCCGCATGGTTCTAAAGCACACCATTGTCATTTTTGGTATCACAGTGCAACGATAAAACTCGGGGGGGACAAAAATGCAATCTCAGAATGCGTGGGGGGGGGGGGCCCTAACTGTGACGTTAGCTAATATGGTGACAACTATGTAGGCTATGTGTAGCCTGGTCACAGACAGCTGTTCTGTTGTTCCCTGAAGTCCACAAGGAAAGAGAAAAGGTGAGAGGAGGATAGCCTGTAGATTCGAGAAGGAATTATACAATGAGCAAAGTGATCATGCTGTTTGTATGCGGCTGCTAAAGTGAACTTTGTTTGCGGGTGATCAGGGGTGTATTCATTCCGCCGATTCTGTTGAAAAACATTTCTTAAACGGAAGCAAACGGAACGAAACAGGGATAAACATACCTGAATTTGTCCAATAGAAACTCTCGTTTCACCTAGTTGGCTCACTTAACACTAGAAAATCTGAGCCTGAGGTACCCCCATTTGAGCCAATGAGCAGCATTGTGACCGAACGGCTCGATTCGGTCGTATGTAGCAGCATTTTAAATGGTGTTCTTTACATTGGATAAAAGTAGCGACTCAGAGCTAGAAAATTGTATATCATACACTACAGTTGAGGAACAATGGGAAGGTAATTATGCTTTAACTACTTAGGGAGCAGTGGGGCGCTACCCGGTGAAATGTAAGGCGCCAAATTCAAAATCCAAAAGTTGAATTATTAAACATTTATCAATATACAAGTGTTGCACAGTCATCAAAAGCTCTGCTTCTTGGCAATACAAACAGTGTTGTCAGATTTCAAAAAGGCTTTACGGCGAAAGCACAACATTTGATTGTTTGAGGATAGCACCTACAATATTTATCCATTTCACAGCGAAAACAAATCCCTTACCTTTTGAAGAACCTCTGCCGAGGGCTTCTCAACTGTCCAACGAAGACATCCAATGGTTCTTTTGTTAGAAAAAGTCATTTATTATATCCATAAATCTCTGTTTGGTTGGCGCGTTATGTTCAGAAAATCCAACGTCGAATCGCCATTGAAACGTGAAGAGAACGCGTTCAAATATACCTATAAACTTTTCCTACACAAATCAAATACCAGTTATAATGCATCCTTAGCTATCCTTTTATGAATATTTGCGATAATATTTCACTCGGATGGTCACCTAAACGTTATATAAGTAAAATAAAGTGGGGCGCGCACCCAGACTCGCACCCGAGAAAACCTGTTGACATTTCAGGTCCCCTTACCATTTCCTGTTCCTATCCGTTCCTCTTACTCCAATCACTCACAGTCTTTGTATATAGACTGTTGACATCTAGTGGAAGCCATAGGTACTGCAATCCAGGAGCTGGATTGCCTTGAAGTCAATGGGGAGAGTGTCAAACAGAGCAAAGGTCACCAAAAACTGTATTTCCGGATGGATTTTCTGTTATACTCACAGACATTATGTTAACACTTTTAGAAACTTCAGAGTTTTTCCTATCCAATAGTACTAATTATGTGCTTATCCTATTTTCTGAGCCTGAGTGGCAGGCATTTTACTTTGGGCACGCCAGACTCTCCAAAACCATCACCTCTGCTGCCGCTCCCTAAGAAGTTAAAGGTTGATCAACTTGTAACCTCACTTTTGAGAAAATGGCCCTTGAATGTTTTGGTACACCTGCTAGAGAGCTATTCTTTGTCTACACCCATTCAGCATCATTCACACCCTCTTAAGCTTTAGCCCCACCCATCTCTCTAAGGATTCACATGTGAGGCCATGTACTAAACAACCAAAGATTTCAAGACTAAAGGCTGGTTTATACTACGGGTGTGTTCGTAAATTTTATCTGGAGTGCCAGACTGAGCTCTGGGCGTTCGTAAACTCAGAGCGTTGTCAGATTGTCCGTTAGTAAATTCAGAGCGTTTCGCTCTCGGAGCGTTCAGAGCGCACTCTGAATGCTCTGGCCGAGGAGTAGGGTTGGTTAGAGCTTTCTGACCTAACAGCAGCAGTCAAGCACCCAAGTTAACTGGCTAACTTTGGCTAGCTTGCGAGCTACTTCCAGACACAAATGAGACAACAGCTCACTCTGACCATTTTACTCGCCCTAGCAGAGCTGGTTAGGCTGTTTTTATGTTATCCAGAGCGTTGGTGGCTGCAACTGTGCTGCTTGCAACAATTTAATAACATTTTTTTGCCAAAGTTTACTGTCACCGGCCATATTCAGCGGGTGTTGTGTGTTCGTAAATTCGTCAGTTATTCTGCGGTCGAATTTACCAGCTACGTGTATCGACAGGTGTCGCAGTGACATGAACATTCTATTGAAATGGTTACTTGCATAGTGGAGTCTTTTGTTTAGACATGTAGCTAGCTAGCTAAACAATGAACCATAATCCCAACTCATAATGTTATTACCCTGCATGAATCTGCAGGTAGCTAACCAATCAGGTTCAATGTTAGCTAGCAAACATTAGGCTATAACTAGCAATGCAAATGGCTCTGAGATACAAATGATATTACTACACAGATCATACACGTAACGTGAGCCAGCCAGCTTACGTTAGCTAGCTAACAGTACTCTTTAACTTGAAATGAAAACGACTTTCAGACAAAATTAGAAATGTGTAATATATGAAAATGTAGCTAGTTAGATGTAGCTAGTCCATCTTACCCATGGATGGACGTTTCTCCCTCTCTGTCACGGATGCCATGGTTGCCCTTAGTTTAAAGATGTAATCTGGAGACAGGTGTTTTATACAACAGCCTTCTGTGTGTTCTCTTTTCGACTCCGTCTGCATATTTGAAATCAAAAGCCAGAATTCTCTCCACCTCCTTAGCTATCATACTCTAATCCCACTGATTTCAAAACTCGGTCCTCCATAAAGTGGAGAGCAACACTTGTGAAGTTCTACTATGTTATATCTTTCAAAAAAGCCACTTTAGAAAGGACTACCTACACATACTGACCAGCTCATGTTATAGACAGAAGCGTGCTACATTGAAGACCAATCCGAAATCGTCTCTCGGCATGTCCAGCCAACTCATTATCTCAGCCAATCATGGCTAGCGGTAAGGTTGCTGGCTTTTTCCATGGCTAAACCAACTAGGCTTGTAATTTAACAATTTTATTTGTATTTACAGATGGCATACAAGTTTGTTATTAAGGCACATGAAAGTTTACATGTTTCAGAAGGCATTTCTGCATTTTGATTAAGAAAAAAAGTTTACGTTCAAATGGCTCTCCTGTGAAGTAGTGACGCGCGACATATGCCTAGTTTCCTGAAACGAGTCACAATTAATGATGTGGTTAAATGACACTGATTGAAACAAAATGTTTTTTTTACATTGAAACCTATGCATGACTCCACCATCATTAAGTTTGCTTATGACATGACGGTAATAGACCTAATCACCAACGGCGATGAGACAGCCTGCATGGAGGAGGTCAGAGACCTGGCAGTGTGGTGCCAGGATAACAACCTCTCCCTCAATGCCATTGAGACCAAGGAGCTGATCGTGGACTACAGGAAACAGGGGGGCAAGCACTCTCCCATCCACATATATGGGGCTGTAGTGTAGCGGGGCGAGAGCTTTAAGTTCCACATCACATATGCCGTAACATGGTCCACACACACCCGCACAGTCGTGAAGAAGGCACGACAGCATCCCTTCCCCCTTAGGAGGTTGAAAAGATTTGGCATGGGCCCCTCAGATCCTCAAAAAGTTATACAGCTGCACCATTGAGAGCATCTTGACTGGCTGCAACACCGCTTGGTATGGCAACTGCACCACCCTCGATCACAAAGCGCTATAGAGGGTGGTTCCAACGACCCAGTACATCACTGGGGGTGAGCTCCCTGCCATCCAGGACCTCTATAACAGGTGGTGTCAGAGGAAGGCCCGAAAAAATTGCCAAAGACTTCAGCCACCCGAGCCATAGACTGTTCTCCCTGCTATCGTTGGTACTGGAGCATCGGATCTCGGACCAACAGGCTCCAAGACAGCTTCTATCCCCAAGCCACAAGACTGCTAAATAGTTAATCAACAGTTACCCAGACTAGCTGCATTGGCCCTATTTTGCACTGACCCTATGCATACTCACAAGACACTACCCACATTCTCACACTCACTACACTGACACTCTCACACAAACACACTCACGTCAACAAACACACACTACATACACATACACACATACACGCATAGTGATGCCACACACACACACACACACACACTTTCACGCTACTTATATACGTTGCTACTGCTCTGTTCCTTTTTTACTCTTACTATTATCGGTCCAAATACCTAGTCACTTTACTCTGCCTATATGTGCATATCTACCTCAAATACCTCATACCCCTACACATTGATATGGTACTGGTAGTCCCTGTGTATAGCTTCAGTGTGTATGTTGAGTACTAAGCCTATGTTTATTTTGAATATCTTATGAAGTGATAAGGTGTTCAGCTCTATGGCTGATGAGATGTAAAGGCTTAGTAGGCTACGTTTTAGTTTTTCTTGTGCTTTGTGATAAATACCACAAAAATGTAATGACATGAAAATAATGCCAGTCAGTCAGTCATTTGTTGTGCAGTTTCCTTGACCTTGACCTCAATCTTCAACTGGGTTTTTCTGGCCTTGGCCTTCTCTTCCTTCCTGGCTTGCTCCTGGGCCTTCTAAATGCCCTTCCAAATGTTGAGGAGGGCAGTTTTGGCCTCCTCCCCTTCTCTCAGGAGAGCCTTTAGAGACAAAAACAATACATTATGTGGTTACAGGACACATTAAATCAAAATAGCTTTTTTGACATTGAAAGCTATGCATTTGCAGGATATTAAAGGAAAATGACACCCAAAACGACATTTTGGTATTTGTTTCATTAGTCCATTGTTGACATAGTCCTAAAATGTTTTGCTTGTCAGCAATCAAGTTGTCAAGATATCTAACTTTCAAAATACAGAAATCATCACCGTATGAGGCAAGTACCAGTGACTCGCTGCAAAACGCAGCATCATATATATATATATATATATATATATATATACAGTTGAAGTAGGAAGTTTACATACACTTAGGTTGGAGTCATTAAAACTCGTTTTTCAACCACTCCACACATTTATTGTTAACAAACTATAGTTTTGGCAAGTCGGTTAGGACATCTACTTTGTGCATGACACAAGTAATTTTTCCAACAATTGTTTACACACAGATTATTTCACTTATAATTCACTGCATCACAATTCCAGTGTGTGAGATGTTTACATACAGTAAGTTGACTGTGCCTTTAAACAGCTTGGAAAATTCCAGAAAATGACTTTAGAAGCTTCTGATAGGCTAATTAACATCATTTGAGACAATTGGAGGTGTACCTGTGGTTGTATTTCAAGGCCTACCTTCAAACTCAGTGCCTCTTTGCTTGACATCATGGGAAAATCAAAAGAAATCAGCCAATTTCCAAACGCATGAAGGTACCACGTTCATCTGTACAAACAATAGTACACAAGTATAAACACCATGGGACCACGCAGCCGTCATACTGCTCAGGAAGGAGACGCGTTCTGTCTCCTAGAGATGAACATACTTTGGTGCGAAAAGTCCAGATCAATCCCAGAACAGCAAAGGACCTTGTGAAGATGCTGGAGGAAACAGTTAAAAATGTATCTATATCCACAGTAAAATGCATCCTATATTGACATAACCTGAAAGGCCGCTCAGCAAGGAAGAAGCCACTGCTCCAAAACCGGCATAAAAAAAGCCAGACTACGGTTTGCAACTGCACATGGGGACAAAGATCGTACTTTTTGGAGAAGTGTCCTCTGGTCTGATGAAACAAAAATATAACAGTTTGGCCATAATGACCATCATTATGTTTGGAGGAAAAAGGGGGAGGCTTGCAAGCCAAAGAACACCATCCCACCCGTGAAGCACAGGGGTGGCAGCATCATGGTGTGGGGGTGCTTTTCTGCAGGAGGGAGCAAGGAGGCCTACAAACCTGACTCCGTTACACCAGCTCTGCCAGGAGGAATGGGCCAAAATTCACCCAATTTATTGTGGGAAGCTTGTGGAAGGCTACCCGAAACGTATGACCTAAGTTAAACAATTTAAAGGCAATGCTATCAAATACTAATTGAGTGTATGTAAACTTCTGACCCACTGGAAATGTGATGAAAGAAATAAGAGCTGAAATAAATCATTCTCTCTACTATTATTCTAACAAAAATTCCCTGACCTAAGACAGGGAAATTTTACTAGGATTAAATGTCAGGAATTGTGAAAAACTGATTTTAAATGTATTTGTCTAAGGTGTATGTACACTTCCGACTTCAGCTGTACATGTACTGTACATGTGAGTGAAACTAGCTGTAAGTAGTAGTAGAAGAATTGTTGTCTGTTAGTTTACTCCAATCAGGGGAGGCGTGATAGGGTTTGGGGGGAAAATAAAGTGGATTAGAAACTATGCAAACAATTAAATTGATAGAACCCAAATCTGTCTGAAATATTAAAGCTGATCTACAAATAAATATAAAAAAATAGCAATTAAATAAAAAAGAAAGAAATGGATATAAAAATGTTGGGATCAGATGGAAGTGCCTTCAGAAAGTATTCATACTCCTTGACTTTTTCTTGACTTTTAACATTCAGTCGAGCAGGGAATTTGAAACCCAGATTCAACCACAAAGACCAGGGAGGTTTTCCTTGCAAAGAAGGGCACCTATTGGTAGATGGGTATAACATAAAAAACAGACATTGAATATCCCTTTTAAGCATGTTGAAGTTATTAATTACACTTTGGATGGTGTATCAATACACCCATTCACTTCAAAGATACAGGCGTCCTTTTTAACTCAGTTGCCGGAGAGGAAGGAAACCGCTCAGGAAATTCAATGGTGACTTTAAAACAGTTACAGAGTTTAATGGCTGTGATAGGAGAAAACTGAGGATGGATCAACAACATTGTAGATACTCCACAATACTAACATAAATGACAGTGTGAAAAGAAGGAAGCCTGTACAGAAGATAAATATTCAAAAAGATGCATCCAGTTTGCAACAAGGCACTAAAGTAATACTGAAAAAAATATAATACGCAAATGTTGCACAATCCAGGTGTGGAAAGACTCACTGCAAAGGTGATTCTAACTTGTATTGACTCAGGGGGTTGAGGACGTATCTAGTCAAGATACTGTATATTAGTGTTTTATTTAAATTTTATTTTAACGAATGTTCAAATTATTTTTCCACTTTGACATGAGTATTTTGTGTATATCGTTAAAAAAATGACAATTAAATCCATTTTAATCCCACGTTGTAAACAATAAAATGTGGAAAAAGTCAAGGGTGTTGTCACGATCTTCGTATTGAGCAGACCAAGATGCAGCGAGGGTTCCAGTATACATACTTATATTTCCGTAATGCAACTGACAAAACAATAAACAAATAAAGATCGCAACGCAGGTGTGGCTCAACACAGGCACACACACAAATACAACTTCAAATATAAATAAATGACCCACGAACTCAGTGGGGAAAATAAACAAACTTAAATATGGTCCCCAATTAGAGGTAACGAAACTCAGCTGCCTCTAATTGGGAACCATCAACGAAACCAACAAAGAAATACACAACATAGAACAAACAACCCCTGATCATGTCCTGACCAAAACCAAACATAAAGCAGCCAAAAAGGGCTAACTATGGCCAGGACGTGACAGGTGTTAAAACTTTCTGAAGGTCCTGTATATATCATAGTCATGGACAGACTAATCCAAATGTAGCACGATTCTTTCTGAAAGTGCATTTGGGAACACTGTCTCATCTGTGATCCTTTAGAGAACAGTGTGTCAGGCATTGAGGGATTACATCCACTATTCCGTGTCCTGTCTAAGCAGATCTGTGTGTTGCTGGGGCACTAAGGGAGAGTGGTATGACCGGCTGGGGAGAGAGCGGGAGAGCTGAGAGACAGAGCGTGTGGAGCTGGATTTAATGTACTGGACCAGTGCGATGGTAAGAGTTAGGATTTACAGTATGTGAGGGTTTCATTCCCATACGATATGTGGCATTTCACCGATTTTGTCAAGCCATTGGAGGTCCCAGTGCAGGGCTGTCTCTCACTGTGCGTGTGTGCACCCTCTGTGTGACATACTGTCTATTGCCCTGCTGTCCACAGCCTCCTATAATTCTGTCAGAGCTTATCACTGGACAAGAATCTTACCCATGTCTACCTTGAGGGTGTGACCACAGGCCTATCCGGTATCCAGGCTGCAGTAGCAGCAGCTCTATTAATACGACAATGTTCCATTGACGTAAACCGACGGTCAACCTAATCATACTCAGTCGTACCTCTTCTTGTATGCTTATATTGAAAGGTTACATGATATCTAGCGATATCCAATTTACTGGACCATTGCATCTCTGGTTATTATGTCAATGTCATTCTCTAAAGGAATGGTTGTCACTGATATGATATGGTAGGTTGACATTCTTTTAAACTAATAATAATGGCGGCGGAGGGGATGGCTGCCGTTTTACGGGCTCCTAACCAACTATATTTTGTGTGTTTTTTCACATTGATTGTAACTTATTTTGTACATAATGTTGCTGCTACCGTCTCTTAGGACCGAAAAGTGCTTCTAGATATCAGAACAGTGATTACTCACCTCGAACCGTACAAAGATGTTTTCTTTAATGTAATACTGCTTCTCCGAGATCAGGCCCAAATCCCCATCATTCGCCTGAAGAAAAAACGGAAATACAGTGGGCGGAGATCGGGGTGCCTTGTGAGAATTTGTTGGCGAGTGGGTAACCCGCCTCTACCATCCGTTCTATTGGCCAACGTCTGGACATTAAAAACTATAATATTGGGCCTCCCGAGTGGGGCAGTGGTATAAGGCATTGCATCGCAGTGTTAGAGGGGTTCGATCCCGGTCTGTATCACATCCGGCCACCTAGTTAAATAAAGGTTAAATAAAAATAAAAATCGGGAGTTGTGTGAAGAAGCGTGTGAAGAAGCACGGTTTGGCGGGTCATGTTTCTGAGGGTGCATGACTCGACGTTCCGTTGGGCAGTTGCAGCGATGAGACAAGATTGAAATTGGAGAGAAAAAAGGGGGTTACATTTTTTTTTATGTTTCACCGAGTCATGGCTGAACGAAAACACGGATAATATACAGTTGGTTGGATTTTCCGTGCATCGGCAGGACAGAATAGCTATGTCTGGTAAGACAGGGGTGGTGTTGTGTGTATATTTGTCAATAACAGCTGGTGCACGATGTCTAATATTAAGGCAGTCTCGAGGTATTGCTTGCCTGACGTAGAGTACCTGATGATAAACTGTAGACTACACTATCTACGAAGAGAGTTTTCATCTATATTTTTCATAGCCGTCTATTTACCACCACAAACCAATGCTGGCACTAAGGCCACACTAGTGGCCGGGGACTTTAATGCAGGCAAACTTAAATCCGTTTTACCTAATTTCTACCAGCATGTCACATGTGCAACCAGAGGAAAGAAAACTCCAAACTCCACCTTTATCCACACACAGAGATGCATACAAAGCTCTCCCTCGCCCTCCATTTGGCAAATCTGATCATAATTCTATCCTCCTGATTCCTGCTTACAAGTACCAGTGACTCGCTCAATACGGAAGTGGTCAGATGACGCGAATGCCACACTACAGGACAGTTTTGTTAGCACAGACTGCAATATGTTCCAGGATTAATCTAATGGCATTGAAGAGTATACCACCTCAGTCTATGGCTTATTGATGATAAGTTCATCGACAACGTCGTCCCCACAGTGACCGTACGTACATGTCCCAACCAGAAGCCATGGATTACAGGCAACATCCGCACCGTGCTAAAGGCTCAAGCTGCCACTTTAAAGGAGTGGGACACTAATCCAGACACTTATAAGAAATCCCGCTATGCCCTCAGACAGGCAAAGCTAAAATACAGGACTAAGAATGAATCCTACTACACCGGCTCTGACGTTCGTCGGATGTGGCAGGTCTGCAAACTATTACGGAATACAAAGGGAAACCCAGCCGCGAGCTGCCTAGTGACGCAAGCCTACCAGAAAAGCTAAATGCCTTTTATGCTTGCTTCGAGGTAAGTAACACTAAAGCATGCATGAGAGCACCAGCCAGACGACTGTGGGCAAGACCTTTAAACAGGTCAACATTCACAAGGCTGTGTGGCCAGACGGATTACCAGGATGTGTACTCAGAGCATGCGCAGACCAACTGGCAAGTGTCTTCACGGACATTTTCAACCTCTCCCTGACCGAGTCTGTAATACCTACATGTTTCAAGCAGACCACCATGGTCGCTGTGCCAAAGAAAGCGAAGGTACCGCCCCAACAGATCCACAGATGACACAATCTCAATCGCATTCCACATTTCCCTTTCCCACCTTGACAAAAGGAACACCTATGTGAGAATGCTGTACATTGACTACAGTTCAGCATTCAACACCATAGTACACACAAAGCTCATCACTAAGCTAAGGACTCTGGGACTAAACACCTCCCTCTGCAACTGGATCCTGGACTTACTGACGGGCTGCCCCCAAGTGGTAAGGGTAGGCAACAACACATCTGCCGCGCTGATCCTCAACACAGTGGCCCCTCAGGGGTGCGTGCTTAGTCCCCTCCTGTATTCCCTGTCCGCCCGCGACTCCAACACCATTATTACATTTGCTGACGACACAACGGTGGTAGGCCTATTCACCGACAATGATGAGACAGCCTATAGGGAGGAAGTCAGAGACCTTGCAGTGTGGTGCCAGGATAACATCCTCTCCCTCAACATGAGCAAGACAAAGCTGCGGATCGTCGACTAAAGGAAAAGGAGGCCCGAACACGCCCCCATTCGCATCAACAGGGTTGTAGTAGAGAGGGTCGATAGTTTAAAGTTCCTTGGTGTCCACATCACCAACAAACTATCATGGTCCAAACACACCATGACTGTCGGAGACTGAAAAGATTTAGCACCTGTACCACCGCACATTGACTTGGTACCGATACCCTGTGTTTATAGCCTCAGTATTGTTATTTTATCATGTTACTTTTTTTACAGTCTTGTCCCATCGCTGCAACTCCCGTACGAACTCGGGAGAGGCGAAGGTCAAGAGCCATGCTTCCTCCGAAACACAACCCAACATCTCGCACTGCTTCTTGACACAATGCCCGTTTAACCCGGGAGCCAGCTGCACCAATGTGTCAGAGGAAACACCGTACACTGGCGACCGTGTCAGCATGCATTGCGCCCGGCCCGCCACAGGAGTCGCTAGTGCGGGATGGGACAAGAACATCCCTGACGGCAAAACAAAGACTATGCTTGGCCAATTGTGTTCCGCCCCATGAGTCTCCCAGTCGCAGCCGGCTGTGACAGAGCCTGGACTCGAACCAGGATCTCTAGTGGCACAGCTAGCACTGCGATGCAGTGCCATAGACCACTGCGCCACTCGGGAGGCCAATACTTTAGTTTATTTAGTAAATATTTTCTTAGCTCTATTTTTTTAACTGCATTGTTGGTTAAGGTCTGTTGTGGAAATTAAGTACTGAGAGAGATTTGGTCATTTCTTCAAACAATCATCTTTATTTAATATTGATTTATTATTGCAATAATGAGGCTTGTCGACGCCCCCACCCTTGAGTGTTGGACCAAGTAACCTAACCTTTATACAAATGCAGAGTCCTATATATAGCTGACACTAACAATGCTCAGTCATGGTTGGTTCAACCCCCCTCATGCAGACCAAGGAGCATCATAAGCCACTCTGGGTTCATCCAGTCATTATCTGCATGTGGGTTGTTGTCTTAACCCCACCTTGGCCTTGTTTCCCAGATGCAAGGATGATTTAGAGACAATGAGGAATTGCTCTAAACTCCTCCTGGCTAGCTCGATCTCAGTTACAGCCACCACATCTTGTCTATTTAATGCAGTCTTTAACTCATTTGTCAGCTCACGCCATCTCCAATGACCGTACTCCCAGATTAGCTGCAGGGAACTAGAGTGGAGACCATAAAAACACAGACACTAACAGGAAATAAATATCCTCATATTTGTTAAGTATTAATTGCTAACTATTAATATCAAACAAATCAGGTAAATATGTAATTTTTCTATCACAGGGCAAGTGGGTAAGCATTTCACGGCGCATGTGACAAATACAATTTTATTTTATATCCCGCAATGATAGCTTGCATATTTGATATCCAATTATATTTTTATGCTGTATCTTCCATTGTGTCTCTGGTTGCACTATTACATGTACACTACTGTTCAAAACTTTGGAGTCACTTAGAAATGTACTTGTTTTTGAAAGAAAAGCAATTATTTTGGGCTCATTAAAATAACATCAAATTGCTCAGAAATACAGTGTAGACATTGTTCATGTTCTAAATGACTATTGTAGGCGTACCCTTTTGCAATTATGTTAGCACAGCTGAAAACTGTTGTACTGATAAAAGAAGCAATAAAACTGGCCTTCTTTAGTATCTGGAGCATCAGCATTTCTGGGTTCGATTACAGGCTCAAAATGGCAAGAAACAAAGAACTTTCTTCTGAAACTCGTCAGTCTATTCTTGTTCTGAGAAATGAAGGCTATTCCATGCGAGAAATTGCCAAGAAACTGAAGATCTCGTACAAAGCTGTGTACTACTCCCTTCACAGAACAGCGCAAACTGTCTCTAACCAGAATAGAAAGAGGAGTGGGAGTCCCCGGTGCACAACTGAGCAAGAGGACAAGTACATTAGAGTGTCTAGTTTAAGAAACAGACGCCTCACAAGTCCTCAACTGGCAGCTTCATTAAATAGTACCCGCAAAACACCAGTCTCAACGTCAACAGTGAAGAGGCTACTCCGGGATGCTGGTCTTCTAGGCGGAGTTCCTCTGTCCAGTGTCTCTGTTCTTTTGCCCATCTTAATCTTTTATTTTTATTGTCCAGTCTGAGATATGGCTTTTTCTTTGCAAATCTGCCTTCTTTCAAACAAAGGATTAAGGATGTATAGGTCTTGGTTTAGGCTAAGCTGCAGAGGGGATTGGGGTTGTGATTGTACTGCTGGGAATATCATAGTCATATGTTACAGTCAGACAGATGGCAGGCCTATATTTTCAGTGATGTTGCAGAACTTTATGACAGCAATGCCAGGATCAGAGGAGTTAAGGGATGACCTTTCACCCCAATTTGCTCCCTACCCCTCCAACTTGCTCTTCTATGTTTGCAGATCGGTAAGGTGTAAGCAATATGATTGTAATCGAGCTCCGCCACTACACCTTGTATACCTATCCAGACCCTTCAGATCTGCAAACTTTGAAGGGTTTGGACCAAGCGTAAATTGAGAAAGATTGTAACTGTCCTCCAGCATCCATTTTACAGAGGACAACCTCTCAATACTGGCCCGGACAGATTGGAGATTATGGGGGGAAGGAAGGTGGGTACTGTCTCTCTATCCCACCCCCCAGTACAGTACCTGCTCTGGGGGGTGCTGTTCTGGTCTGTTAGTGTCCTTGGTGGAGGATGGATGGATGATGGTTGGGCCTGGCTCCCTTTATCTGCAGATCATCTACCAGCCTAAGAGGATTAAAGCATGTTATGACATTAAACTAGAAGAATGGTTATCATGGATGACCAGGCTTTCCCTACTAAGCAGACTAGAGACGGGGGAGGCATTACTGAACGCAGTTCTCGGTGGCTACAGTAGAAGGTATTGACTGTTAGTTAGACGTAACACTGCAACACAAGATTCCTCTCCTGTGCCCCTGTGTGTTGTGTCTCAGCTCTGTGCATACCAACGCATCTAGTTTGGTTATTTTTCCCCTGGAGTTGTTAGAGAGGGAATAAAAAAAACTATTTCCCAGCAGGCTGTTGTTGAAGACGAGTATGTGTTCTCCATCTTGCAATCAGCTGACTTTTAAATGGAATTTAAAGCACAGCTGGTCAGAAGAAAGGCTTGGAGATATTGTTAGGGCTTACTACCCTCCCCCCTCGTCACATCATGTCCTCCTCAAACCCAGGTGCACTTATTCATTTCCCCTTTTCAAACAGAACACTTTAAAAAGTTTCCACTCTCACCTTTAAAGTAACGGTCCAATGAAAATCACATTTAAAAGCTCATGTTCTGTTAACTCATACTTTTTTGTAGAACAACTGTGGGAAAGTCACTTCTGGTGATTTTTGAAAAGGACATTCTACTCCAAAATGCATGAACATCTTGTTATGTTGACACCATCTGAAATATGTCTCAAGGCCCTGGGTATGAACACTCCCTCTGCAACTGGATGCTGGACTTCTTGACAGGCAGACCCCAGGTGGTGAAGGTAGGCCACAACCCCTGTACTCCCTGTACACCCAGGACTATGTGGCCACGAACGACTCCATCATCATCATTAAGTTTGCCGACAACACGACGGTGGCGGGATTGATCACTGCCTGCGACTAGACAAGCCTACAGGAAGGTAGTCTTTCTAACATCAGCCTTTCTACGCCCCTGACTGCTTTGATGTGTCGGCACGAAGCGACAGTAGTGAAGGGGCTGTGCCCTCAGACTTCTAGGGGGCACCCTACGCTGGTTGGATATCCCATTTCGATTTGAACAAATCATGATCTATTGTTTTACATAGGACCGCCCCTGCCCTTCAGCTTCCAGACAGCCCTTCCAGGATAAGCAAACACACACAGTAGCTAGCTAGCTAGCACAAACCTTCGGAGTTTGGATATCAATTGCAGCTAACATCATGAATAGGGCGCATAAATCATCAAACACATTTTCTAAACATTATAACAACCCTTCTAAACTAAAATGAGTGACATGTTAGACAACTGCAACGAGTTAATAAGCAACTGTCCCTAAAAACAACTTCTCATGTAGAAAACAGCTTATGTGACATCGATATTCAGAAACATTTATTCTACTGTCAGCATTTTCTATAAAGTGTAAATAGGATAATTTTGGTCATAAAGTCAGTCTGGTCCAAAACTGAGTTTTGTAAGAATTGTGGTTGTGACTGTATCACAAAGTGCATGAAGGTTGGATTTGTTTCAAACCTGCCCACATGCCCACAGCTGGCAGCACACAAGTAATGATCAATTCGGAGTGCAGCTGCAAGCGATCCGATCATAATGCCTGTGGTAAATTTGGGTTGACTTTGGATTTCCCTATGGGGCTAGTTAGGGACCATTGGTAAATTACACAATATGGGATGATATGTTCAAATTCGAATAGCTCCAAATTTCAGTGACTTAACTTCTTAAGGCTAGAGGGCAGTATTTTGAAGCTCGGAACTGCCTGTTACTCAGGCCCAGAAGCTAGAATATGCATATAATTAGTAGCTTTGAATAGAAAACACTCTGAGGTTTCTAAAACTGTTAAAATAATGTCTGTGAGTATAGCAGAACTGATATGGCAGGCAAAAACCCGAGCAAAATCCATCCGGGATGTCTGAATCAGTCATGTCACACTGTTTTCAATAGCCTCATAGTTTAACCCCCAGATTGCAAATCCTATGGCTTCCACTAGATGTCAACAGTCTTTAGAAAAAGGTTTGAAGCTTCAATCATGAAAATCAAGGGAGTAAGACCACTTGTTCCTGAGTTCACGTCAAGTGTCCTGTTTTGGATTTTTTAACAGGGAATGCGCGCTCAGTTCTTTTTCTCTTCTATTCAGCAGGTTATATTCCGTCTGAAATATTATCGTTTATATTCAGTTTAGGGTATCTGAGTATTGATTAGAAATGCTGTTTGACTTGTTTCAACGAACTTTACTGGTACTTTTGGGATATCGTTTGTCTGCATGGATGAAAGCCTTTGGGCAGGTGGATTACTGAACAAAACGCGCCAACCAAACGGAGCTATATGGATATAAAGAGGAACTTTATCGAACAAAAGGACCTTTTATTGTGTAACCTGGACGCTTGGGTATGCCATCAGCGGAAGATCATCAAAGGTAAGCGATTTATTTTATGCTATTTTTGAGTTTTGTGGCACCTCTGCTGGTTATGTTATTATGCTAATTTAGAGTGGGGCGCTGTCCTCAGACAATCAAATGTTCTGCTTTCGCCGTAAAGCCTTTTTGAAATCTGACAATGCTGTTAGATTAACAAGAGTCTAAGCTTTTGAAGGGTGTGCAGCATTTGTATTTTCATGAATGTTTGAAATTAGTATTTTTGTCATTTGAATTTGGCGCTCTGCATTTCACCGGATGTTGTCAAAATCGATCCCGTTCACGGGATTAGATCCGTAACAGGTTAAAAACCTCAAAACAACTATAAATTGTAGAAATTCATATACACATTTTGAAAGCATTTAATCAGAAAACTAAAAGGTGTGCAACATGAAAATATTGTCTCATTTACATTGTGTAATTTAGCCATTGAGTGAAAGGTATTTCACTCATATTGTAATTAATTATCAGTCATATTTCATAGAAGTCTGGAAACACTGAACAGTTACTTTTAGAAAAGAGACGTGAGTGTTTTGTGTTGTGGAGAGCTGATTAAACAAATGTCACGTTTTCATAAGTAATGGTTTTGCACGTCTGTCGCAACCTTCAAATCAAATTGTGTTGTTCACATACACATGGTTAGCAGATGTTAATACGAGTGTAGCGAAATGCTTGTGCTTCTAGTTCCGAAATGCTTGTGCCTTACGTCCTGTGCACCGTGCACAACACCCTCCCCCCTAAGGTGTCCTTTAGAATTTATCCGGTTCTACACAGAAGAGTATTCATCAAAATGTAAAACAGCCGCTACATCCCAGTACAGCCATGGGGTCGCTGTAAATCAAAGCCACAATGCCATTGACGTCTGCATTAGACCCATAAACTGGTGTATTTTTATTTGGCATGATGAAATCCCCAGCCTAGTGACTATAGTGAGTGTTCCAGCCAGGTTTAAGAGACAGAGCAGAGGGGGATATTGTGATGGCAGGTGGGCCTGTCTGGCCACACTGAATTCTGATTTATAGAGTACCTGCACAATGGCTTTAAACCAGGCTTAGGGTGGTCTGCAGTATGCATGGAGAGTGTCTTCCTGTCTGTCTGTCTGTCTTCCTGTCTGTCTGTACAGCACTATAACAGGTGTACCTCCCACACGCTTGATGCAGGCATGCACTCACACACACACAAACACACATTCACATGCATCTCATTTTGGGGGACTGGGGTTTTAGTTGAAGACGGACACCAAGCTGTAACTTGTTAGTACTAAAGAGCGTGATATGAGGCACGGTTGACTTTCATATTCACTTAGCAGTTAGAGATCTTTCGCCGGGCTTTCGGGGTCCAGCTGGTTTTCAGATAGTCTGAGGTTGTCAAAACCACACTTTGTTCTCCCCTTTCATAACCATTGAAGTATGTTGAAGTCTGTTGACTGAAATTGATGTTTTATGAAATTCACTTTGAACACAAGTCCTTGACCTCACATGGATGGAGGACATAACTTTTTTTTCCTTGTTAAAAAGTAGTGATTGGAACGTGCTAGAAACCAAAAGTTCAGACCCACCTGAGAATTTTTTTATGCCTGCATCGTTCTTTTCAGTCAAAAGACTCCCACTATCTACATTCCTCATGTAGTCCACAGGAACAACCCACGGATATCCAACAGGCTAAACAACTCCAATGGATTAACAAAAAGCAGTAGCTAAACAAGTAGATGAAATACAAAAAAACCTGAGCCATTAAAAAAATACTCAAACTTGATTATTGTCCCATTTAGCCTAAGACTACTGCTAATATGTTTCCATTACTACAGGTCTGTGCCTGCCTCATTGTTACAGTCCCATTAGACAGTATGTACAGAGGTCACATTATACAAATGAATAAGAGGGGAAGACGATTGTTATTGCAAAAATGGTTGGATCATTTGCATTGAGTTGTAGTCTCAGGTTTTGACGTAGCGATATCTTATGTTAGCCGTTACCATTAAACGAAGCCCACGCTGAGTCTCATTTCTGCTCATCTCTTTTATTGCATATTCACATTTCACATGCAACGCTCTGAGAGAGTAACTTCAGGGGGCCTATGTGTGTGTGTGTGTGTGTGTGTGTGTGTGTGTGTGTGTGTGTGTGTAGTCAGGGCAAACGAGGGTAGATGAGGTAAAGATTCTCACTCTCGAACACATTACACAAATGTTCCTTGGGCCTCTGAGGCCCTGTTTCAGACAAGCAAAATCAGCAAAGTAGACAGGAAATATTTATATCAAATCCCCTTAATGGGCAAGTGTTGTATGTAACCTAATGTACGATGTGATTGCGTGGTGAGTACTGTGGTGGTGATGGTTCGCCTCCACAGCCCATTCATGTTCAACCCTCATAGACTCAGTATCAGCCAGGCATGGCCGTAACTACATATGAGGATTTTTTTTATATACTGTATTATGCACTGTATATGTTTTATACAATAAAGAAAATCAATTATGGGTCAACATCTAAATATTGCTCCCAGCGTTGATCAAAGCTCTGAACGCTTATATTCTTGATTTGATAGTTGTAATCGCACCTGCCTCTTTGCGAACGAGTGGAATCATGAACAGTGATTTGTTTATGTTCGTCTGCGTCCCCTGGATTTGCCTCACGGATTTGCCTTTTTAGCAGCATATTCACCTGAGACGTGAAATTAACTACCCCAGCTCGGAGTCGGCTCGCTAGAGAAGTACGTAAAACTAGAGAGCTGTTGACAGTGCGAGATCCCAGACAAAATTGTCCCGCAACTCCTGTCTACAGACATCCCTCAAACAAAGAAAAACTAGCTCTCTGAGAATGAGCGCCCAACTGGTAGTCGATTATACATAGCAAATTCTCCCGTGTTAAATCAACACTGACAGTGTTCAATTTAACACTGGGCCAGTGTCTATGCGGATCCACACTTATCAGTGTTAAATTAACACTGTGCTTAGTGCTACTTGAGGTGAATGTTATCATTACAATTCAACTCTTAAGGACAATACATTATATAAATAATCTGGCTTACTTTGATGGCCAAGTTTTATCCTAACACAGTGGTGTTAAGAACCTCCTGGTTTACAGGCCAAATCAGGCCTGCATGTCACATTATGCTGCCTTGCAAAGTGGTGTGTAATTCCTAGTGCAATCCAGCCAGAGTTTAGACATCCAATAGTTGGAATTTTTATTCACCCGCAACCTGGACTCAGAGTGACATTCAGGGTTAGGGATATGGTGAGGAGACTACCTAAACCATTTAAACTGGAACAACCATTTCAGTAACGGGTGCATTAAATAAATGATTGGATTAGTTTAGAAAAATGGACGGTATTTATCTTTGTGTAGCATAAGATGAATCAATCAATCAATTCAAAAACACAGATATTGAAAACAATCCAAAACATTTCTATCTGCAGTAGAGCATGCTGGGAAATTTGATAAGGATGGGCATGGTTTTGATGGGAATGTTTTAATCTCCACAGAGTTAAACTGACATGATCACACTCAACACTGGTAATTAACACCAACACTGGGGTTATTTTACACCACTTGACTGTTAATTTCACTCTTACAGAGTTCATTTGAATCCTGAATCAACACTAGAAATGTTACACTGGAAAAGTCAACACTAGGTAACACTGGCCAATTTGCTGTGTTGATATGTCAGTCAGTCATGTGGCTAACTGACGGCAGAGACTTCTACTGCAGTAACATTGAAAGGCCAGCTAGATGGATGTAAGAAGCTAACATTAAACGAAGCCTACCTCAGCAGGAGCAAGAAATAGGCTACTAAGTTCTCATAACTTTGCTTTACAGAGGTAGGATACTGAGACAGACAGTGATGTGGCTTTCTGTTTGTGCGGAGCTTGATTAGTAATGCCCAGGAATACAAACGTGAACACTATGTAATTTGAGAAAAGAGATACAGTGGGGCAAAAAAGTATTTAGTCAGCCACCAATTGTGCAAGTTCACCAACTTAAAAAGATGAGAGAGGCCTGTAATTTTCATCATAGGTACACTTCAACTATGACAGACGAAATGAGAAAAAGAAATCCAGAAAATCACATTGTAGGATTTTTTATTTATTTATTTGCAAATTATGGTGGAAAATAAGTATTTGGTCA
>QNTS01006528.1:3625-58343 GCA_003317085.1 Hucho hucho | reverse complement strand
TGAAGAGGTGCTACGCACAGTGATGATTGAAATCGAAGGTATCCTCAATTCAAAGCCCCTGGGTTATGTCTCTTCTGACGTTGCGGATCCTGATCCGGTGACTCCTAACCTGTTGCTCATGGGGCGGCATGACTCTTCCCTCCCCTTGGTAACGTATCCTGACTCTGAGCTGTGCAGCCGCCGTCAGTGGCGTCATAGTCAGATTCTTTCCGATCATTTTTGGGCCCACTTCCTCAGAAATTATCTTCCTTTTCTCCAGTCTAGACAGAAGTGGCGCACTGATAAGCCTAACCTCCAACTAAATACTGTTGTTCTCATTCTTGAACCTCAGCTCCCCCGATCCCTCTGGCCAGTAGGTAAAGTGATTGCCCTCCATCCCGGCAAAGACGGCCGTTGTAGGGTAGCAGATGTCCAGGTGGGGGACAAACAGTACACAAGACCCGTTGCCCGCCTCATCCCACTCCCTGCCCTACCTGAACCCCATGACCTTCCACTCTAGCAAATTTACAAGGCAAATTTGGGGGCGGCTGTTTGGAAGTTTTCCTCTCTGTCCTGCAGTTGCCACGCCCCATTTTCTTTGACACTCAGTTCCCCATGCAGTTCACCACACCTTCAACTAATTAGCTTCAATCAGCCACAGACTTCATTAGACAGCACCTGTATACACAGCCACTTCCCTTTGTTCATGCCACTTGGAGGAATCCTTGTGTGTTGCTGTTGGAAATGCCGTGTCTCCTGCCTTGTGTGCGTTATTGAACTATGTAAGTTCCATACGTTTCTCCTTTGATGGTATGTCAAGTTAATGAGAAAGTGAGCACGAATCTTGCATTCCTTTCAGTTTGTCTGTTTAATAAACTGTTCAATCTAGTAGTATAACTTTTAGTTTATATTGCTCATGTGACTCACTGTGGTAATTGTAAGAATATGTGCATCTGAGCATTTATAGGCATTATCAGTATGAATTACGGGGCAGAGAAAATGTATGTAGTGACTTGTTTGTAGGCTACCTAGCTAACATCCTGCATTCTAAGTTCTTGTACAAATGTTTGATTGTCATTCAAATGAATTGTGGCCTTGTATTGTGGCATTAAGTAGCTAATTGTATCCCATATCCTTTTCCCTCCTAGAAACCGCACACACACACACACACACACACACACACCCCTAATAAAGACATTGTGCAATTAAAGTGACTGGACAGGACTGTTCTTACCGACACCTCCACTGGTCTCAAGCCAGCCACCTACACATCCCTCACACCCTCACTGACAAGGAGGGTTTGAGTGTCTTTTGTCAATAACAGCTGGTGCGCGATGTCTAATATTAAAGAAGTCTCGAGGTATTGCTCGCCTGAGCTAGAGAACCTTATAAGCTGTAGACCACACTATCACCAAGAGAGTTCTCATCTGTATTATTCGTAACCGTCTATTTACCACCACAAAGCGAAGCTGGTACTAAGATCGCTCTCAACCAACTCTATAAGGCCATAAGCAAAGAAGAAAATGCTCACCCAGAAGCGGAGGAATCCTAGTGGCCGGGGACTTTAATGCAGGCAAACTTAATTTTCATGTGCAAACAGGGAAAAAACTCTACACACAGAGATGCATACAAAGCTCTCCTCCGGCCTCCATTTGGCAAATCTGACCATAATTCTATCCTCCTGATTCCTGCTTACAAGCAAAAACTTAAGCAAGAAGTACCAGTGACTCGCTCAATACGTAAGTGGTCAGATGACGCGGATGCTACACTACAGGACTAGCACAGACTGGAATATGTTCTGGGATTCATCCAATAGCATTGAGGAATACACCACATCAGTCATCGGCTTCATCAATAAGTGCATCGATGACGTCGTCCCCACAGTGACTGTACGTACATATCCCAACCAGAAGCCATGGATTACAGGCAACATCCGCATCAAGCTAAAAGGCTAGAGCTGCCACTTTCAAGGAGCGGGAGACTAATCCGGACGCTTATAAGAAACCCTGCTATGCCCTCAGACGAACCATCAAACAAGCGAAGCATCAACACAGGATTAAGATTGAATCCTACTACACCAGCTCTGACGCTCGTCGGATGTGGCAGGGCTTAAACTATTACGGACTACAAAAGGAAATCCAGACGCGAGCTGCCCAGTGACGCGAGCCTCCCAGACGAACTAAATGCCTTTTATGCTCACTTTGAGGCAAGCAACATTGAAGCATGCACGAGAGCACCAGCTGTTCTGGATGACTGACATGCTCTCGGTAGCCGATGTGAACAAAACAGGTCAACATTCACAAAGCCGCTGGTCCAGACGGATTACCAGGACAAGTACTCAAAGCATGCGGACCAACTGTCAAGTGTCTTCACTGACATTTTCAACCTCTCACTGACCGAGTCTGCAGTACCAACATGTTTCAAGCAGACCACCATAGTCCCTGTGCCCAAGGAAGCAAAGGTAACCTGCCTAAATGATTACCGCCCGTGGCACTCACGTTGGTAGCTATGGAGTGCTTCGAAAGGCTGGTCATGGCTCACAACAGCATCCTCCCGGACACCCTAGACCCACTCCAATTCGCATACCGCCCCAACAGATCCACAGATGACGCAATCCGAATCGCACTCCACACTGCCCTCTCTCACCTGGACAAAAGGAACACCTATGTGAGAATTCTGTTCATTGACTACAGATCAGCGTTCAACACCATAGTGCCCACAAAGCTCATCACTAAGCTATGGACTCTTGGACTAAACACCTCCCTCTGTAACTGTATCCTGGACTTCCTGACGGGTGGTAAGAGTAGGCAAAGGCAACAACACATCTGCCACGCTGATCCTTAACTACTTAGGGAGTGGTGGGGCGCTAGCATCCCGACACTACCCGGTGAAATGCAAGGCGCCAAATTCAAAATCCAAAAGTTGAATTATTAAACATTCATCAATATACAAGTGTTGCATAGTCATCAAAAGCTCCGCTTCTTGGCAATATCACAGCGTTGTCAGATTTCAAAAAGTCTTCACGGCGAAAGCACAACATTTGATTGTTTGAGGGTAGCACCTCCAATATTATTTCATTAGCATAAATTCATAAACAATCACGGTTCACACAAAACACATTTCACAGCGAAAACAAATCCCTTACCTTTTGAAAAACTTCTGCTGAGGGCTTCCCAAGTGTCCAACGAAGACAATCCATGGTTCTTTTGTTAGAAAAAGTCATTTATTATATCCATAAATCTCCGTTTGGTTGGTGCGTTATGTTCAGAAAATCCAACGTCGAATCGCCCATTGAAACGTGAAGAGAACGCATTCAAATATACCTATAAACGTTTCCTAAACAAATCAAATACCAGTTAAAATGCATCCTTAGCTATCCTTTTATGAATATGAGCGATAATCTCTCACTCGGATGGTCACCTAAACGTTATATAAGTAAAATAAAGTGGGGCGCGCAGCCAGCCACGAGAACTTGTTGACATCTGAGCTACCTTGGCCATTTCCTGTACCTATTCTTCCTGCTTCCTCCAATCTCTCTGAGGCTTTATATATAGACTGTTGACATCTAGTGGAAGCCATAGGTACTAAAATCTCGGAGCTGCTTGCCATAGAACTCAATAGAGAGACTGTCAAACAGAGCCAATGTGACAAAAAAAAACAGTAATTCCGGATAGATTTCTCTCGGGTTATCGCCTGCTATTTCTGTTCTGTTACACTCACAGACATAATGTTAACACTTTTAGAAACTTCAGAGTGTTTCCTACCCAATATTACTAATTATGTGCATATCCTATTTTCTGGGCCTATCCTATTTTCTGGGCCTGAGTGGAAGACATTTTACTTTGGGCACGCCAGACTCTCCAAAACCGTCACCTCGGGAACCGCTCCCTAAGAAGTTAACACTGGGGCCCCTCAGGGGTGTGTACTTAGTCCCCTCCTGTATTCCCTGTTCACCCACAACTGCGTGGCCAAACACGACTCCAACACCATCATTAAGTTTGCTGACGACACAACAGTGGTAGGCCTGATCACTGACAACGATGAGAAGGCCTATAGGGAGGTCAGAGAACTGGCAGTGTGGTGCCAGGACAACAACCTCTCCCTCAGTGTGAGCAACACTAAGGAGCTGATCATGGACTACAGGAAAAGGCGGGCCGAACAGACCCACAATAACATCGACGGGGCTGTAGTGGAGCGGGTCGAGAGTTTCAAGTTCCTTGGTGTCCACATCACCAACGAACTATCATGGTCCAAACATACCAAGACAGTCGTGAAGAGGGCACGACAAAACCTTTTCCCCCTCAGGACACTGAAAAGATTTGGCATGGGTCCCAGATCCTCAAAACAGCTGCACCATAGAGAGCATCCTGACAGGTTGCGTCACTGCCTGGTATGGCAACTGCTCGGCATCTGACCGTAAGGCACTACAGAGGGTAGTGCGAACGGCCCAGTACATGGGGCCAAGCTTCCTGCCAGGACCTATATAATAGGCGGTGTCAGAGGAAAGCCCGTAAAATTGTCAGAGACTCCAGTCACCCAAGTTTCTCTGCTACCGCACGGCAAGCGGTACCGGAGCGCCAAGTCTAGGACCAAAAGGCTCCTCAACAGCTTCTACCCCCAAGCCATAAGACTGCTGAACAATTCATAAAATCGCCACCGGACAATTTACATTTACCCCCCCACTCCCTTTTGTACACTGCTGCTAGTCGCTGTTTGTTTGTTACCTATGCATAGTCACTTCGCCCCCACCTACATGTACAGATTACCTCGACTAGCCTGTACCCCCGCACACTGACTCGGTACCGGTGCACCGTGTATATAGCCTCGTTATTGTATTACTTTTTATTTTAGTCTACTTGGTAAATATGTTCTTCTTGAACTGCACTGTTGGTTAAGGGCTTGTAAGTAAGCATTTCACGGTAAAGTCTACACTTGTTAAATTCGGCATATGACAAATAAAGTTTGATTTGATTCTAAGGTTGAGCAAAGGAAAGAATGGTAGTGTACATACAATCACTGTACACACAGAGAATTATGACTCAGGTGTATGTGTGTGTGGTGCGTGTGTGTGTGTGCAAATGTTTCCCACAGCTGTTCTGTTCTGAGAGGAGTTTGTTCTGTTTGCAGTGTGTTCTGTTTGCAGAGAACTGAACTGGTCTAGCCTGTTGTGTTTGCCTACTGAGACTGAGTAAAAGCCTTGTGCAGAAAGATAGACAACAATAGTTGACAAACAGGAGAAAGACCTTCTCTACAAGGTGAAGGAAAAACCACCTGGACACTATTCTCTGTAGGAGTGTTCAGACCTAAGACGCTCTGTCTCTCGCTCTCTCTTTCCTATGATTTCACCATTTCCCTATTCCCCTCTCTCTCCAGATCTCTCTCCCTCCATCCCTCTCCTTCGCCCTCTCTCTCTGCCCCCCATCTCCCTCTCCTTCGCTCTCCTTCTCTCTCTCTCTCTGCCCCCTCTCTGTGGAGTGGTGCTTTACTCACAGTCATCGGCAGTGACTTGAGTGCACATTGATTTTCAATCCAGACGGTTCGCTAGCTGGAGCGCACAGCGGTGTAATGAGAGAAATCTACATTATTCATGCTCTGCCAGTGTGTGTACTGTATGTGTGTGTAAAACTGCTGGTGACCTAAATACCGAGAGACAGTTTAAAATACTGAAAACAATACTGAGTTAGTAAACTCTGACAGACAAGACGACTTGAAACAAGCTCTGTGCTCAGAAAAAGGGATGGGGAGAGAGACAAAGACAGAGGGGTGAAAAGTGAGTGAGAAGAGGAAGTGTGTGTGCGCGTGTAGGGATTGGGACTGTGTGAGACACTGTCTCTGTTACTCCAAGAGACTCCTGTGTCTGAGTGTGTGTGCTGGACAGATGTGTTCCATTACATGGAATTCAGACCTGAGCAGGCTTCCTCTGGGTGTAAATGGATTAGGAGTTATGTACAGTATATCTGTCTGTCTGAAAAATGCTCTGACACACACACACACACACACACACACACACACACACACACACACACACACGCATGCTCTGACATACATACAAACACACACCAAGTGTTTTGGTGAATGAGTCATCCTAGCTAGACTCTAGAGTCTGGCTCCTTTAAACTAACACACCACTACTCAGCGACCTACAGAGATCACAGAGCATTGCTACAGGCCAGGGGTCCTGATCAGACAAGAGAAGGTAATATAGTCACACAGAAGAACATGTTAATCAAGAGAGTCAAAGCAGTGAGTTAGAGGAGTCAGTGGAGACTTGAGTCAAGGAACCACAGCCACATGTCCAGGGCCCTGAATTCATAAAGCATCACTATCAATTTAACCTTATTTATTTTAATCTAAAAGGCCAAACTGATCCTAGATCAGCTCTCATAACTTGAGACGCTTTATGAATTCAGGGCCAGAGATCAATCAGAAGAGAGAAATGTATGTTTCTGTACAAGTCCATCAAGGACGGAAGCCGTGATAGAAGATTATATAATATTGTCAGAAGACGCTGTGTAAGTACAATTCTTTAGCCTTTTCATTTGTCTGAAGAGAAGACAATATGTTGCATAAAGGGCCTCTCTTATAAAAGCATTACAAAGCATATTTTGTAAACACACTTTCTAATCTAGACAATATTGATTTGAAAAGTAACAACACAAAGCTTAGATGATTGAACTACAAATTGCTATTGTCAAGACCTTCTTCAATTACAAAATGCTCCTATAACCTTGAGTATTACGCAATATTAGCCAATTTTCATACTCTATCATTGGGGTATTACTACTGAATGTAGTGGTGTACAGCAGTTTTGTGAGGCGCCCCCGCAAGGTCCAAGCAAGACGCAGTTTTATAGCTAATCTCATGCTCTTCCACACATTTTGCCATGGGCAGAGGGAAATGTATACTTTTTTGGGGTTGGGGGCCCCCCAGAGCTCATGGCATTGTGTGGCCTGCAGGGGTGTGGTTCTACTACCCTTAAAAAACCTGAGAAGAAATTACGATAACAATTTCAGTGAAATGAAAACTGTGCAAATCAAATGTTATTTGTCACATCTGCCAAATACAACAGGTGTAGATCTTACAGTGAAATGCTTACTTACAAGCCCAACCAACAATGCAGTTAAGAAAAATGCCTACACATATAATAAATAAAAGTAACAAATAATTAAAGAGCAGCAGTAAAATAACGAGGCTATATACAGGGGTACAGAGTCAACATGCGGGGGCAACGGTTAGTTGAGGTAATATGTACATGTCGGTAGAGTTATTAAAGTCACTATGCATAGATAATAACAGATAACAGAGATGAGCATCATTTTTCTCCCTCATGATGATATCTATTTTGTGAAGTACACCAGTCCCTCCTATAGCAAAGCACCCCCACAACATGATGCTGCCACCCCCGTGCTTCACGATTCTATTTTTGTTTCATCAGACCAGAGGACATTTCTCCAAAAAGTACGATCTTTGTCCCTATGTGCAGTTGCAAACCGTAGTCTTGCTTTATTTTGGCGGTTTTGGAGCATTTGGCTTCTTCCTTGCTGAGCAGCCTGGTTGTTGACATAGGGCTCGTTTTACTGTGGATATAGATACTTTTGTACCTATTTCCTCCAGCATCTTCACAAGGTCCTTTGCTGTTGCTCTGGGATTGATTTGCACTTTTCGCACCAAAGTACGTTCATCTCTAAGAGACAGAACGCATCTCCTTCCTGAGCGGTATGACGGGCACGTGGTCCCATGGGGTTTATACTTGCGTACTATTGTTTGTACAGATGAGCGTGGTACCTTACGACATTTGGAAATTGCTCCCAAGGATGAACCAGACTTGTGGAGGTCTACAATTTTTTTTATGAGGTCTTGGCTGATTTCTTTTGATTTTCCCATGATGTCAAGCAAAGAGGCACTGAATTTGAAGGTAGGCCTTGAAATACATGCACAGGTACACCTCCAATTGACTCAAATGTCAATTAGCCTATCAGAAGCTGACATAATTTTCTGGAATTTTCCAAGCTGTTTAAATGCACAGTCAACTTAGTGTATGTACACTTCTGACCCACAGGAATTGTGATACATTGAATTATAAGTGAAATAGTCTGTAAACAATTGTTGGAAAAATTACTTGTCATGCACAAAGTAGACATCCTAACCGACATGCCAAAACTATAGTTTGTTAACTACTTAGGGAGCAGTGGGGCGCTGTATTTTCTGAACATAACGCGCCAACCAAACTGAGATTTATGGATATAATAAATTACTTTTTCTAACAAAAGAACCATTGGATGTCTTCGTTGGACACTTGGGAAGCCCTCAGCAGAAATTCTTCGAAAGGTAAGTGATTTATTTTAGCTCTTATATGGGTTTTGTGTGACCCGCGCTGGATATGAATTTATGCTAATGTGGAAAATAGGAGAGGTGCTATCCTCAAACAATCAAATGTTGTGCTTTCGCCGTAAAGCCTTTTTGAAATCTGACAATGCTGTGATATTGCTTTTGATGACTATGCAACACTTGTATATTGATGAATGTTTAATAATTCAACTTTTGGATTTTGAATTTGGCGCCTTACATTTCACCGGGAGTGTCGCTAGCGTGCCACTTCTCCCTAAGTAGTTAACAAAAAATTTGTGGAGTGTTTGAAACACTTAGATTGGAGTCATTAAATCTAGTTTATGTAAACTTCCGACTTCAACTGTAGCTCATCTGGTATTCTCGTGTCACTGGGCAGCTCTCAGCTGTGCTTCCCTTTGTAGTCTGTAATAGTTTACAAGCCCTGCCACATCTGACGAGTGTCGGAGCCGGTGTAGTGCGATTCAATCTTAGTCCTTTATTGACGCTTTTGCCTGTTTGATGGTTCATCGGAGGGCATAGCAGGAAGTCTTATAAGCTTCCAGGTTAGAGTCCCGCTCCTTGAAAGCGGCAGCTCTACCCTTTAGCTCAGTGCAGATGTTGCCTGTAATCCATGGCTTCTGGTTGGGGTATGTACGCACAGTCACTGTGGGGACGACGTCATCGATGCACTTATTGATGAAGCCAGTGATTGATGTGGTGTACTCCTCAATGCCATCGGAAGAATCCCGGAACATATTCCAGTCTGTGCTAGCAAAACAGTCCTGTAGCTTAGCATCTGCTTCCTCTGACCACTTTTTTTATTGACCCAGTCACTGGTGCTTCCTGCTTACATTTTTGCTTGTAAGCAGGAATCAGGAGGACATAATTATGGTCAGATTTGTCAAATGGAGGGAGAGGGAGAGCTTTGTAAGGGTCTCTGTGTCTGGAGTAAAGGTGGTCAAGAGTTTTTTTCAGTCTGGTTGCATATTTAACATGCTGGTAGAAATTAGGTAAAACGGATTTACCTGCATTAAAGTCTCAGCCACTAGGAGCGCCGTCTCTGGATGAGCGTTTTCCTGTTTGCTTATGGTCGTATTCAGCTCATTGAGTGCGGTCTTAGTGTCAGCATCGGTCTGTGGTGGTATGTACACAGCTAAGAAAAATGCAGATAAACTCTTGGTAGATAGAGTATCTCATGATAAGCTATAAACCACACTAACTCAGGTGAGCAAAACCTCGATACATCCTTAATGTAGATATCATGCACCAGCTGTTGTTTACAAATATACATAGACCGCCACCCCTTGTCTTACCAGAGGCTGCTGTTCTATCCTGCCGATACAGTGCATAACCCACCAGATGTATGTTGTTCAGCCACTCAGTGAAACTTAAGATATTAGTTTTTAATGTCCCGGTAGGATATGTGCTTGTAGTTCGTCCACTTTATTATCCAGCGATTGTACGTTGGTCAATAGTACCGATGGCAAAGGCAGATTAGCCACTCATCACCGGATCCTCACAAGGCACCCCGAACTCCTTCCGCGATAACTCAGTCTCTTTCTCCTGCGAATGATGGGGATGAGGGCCTGTTGGGGTGTTTGGAGTAAATCCCTCTCGTCCGACTCATTAAAAAAAAATATTTGTTCAGTTCAAGGTGAGTAATGTCCAGAAGCTCTTTTCGGTCATAAGAGACGGTAGCAGCAACACTATGTAAAAAATAAGATACAAACAATGTGAAAAAACAAAACAAAATAGCATGGTTGGTTAAGAGCCCATAAAAGGGCAGCCATCCCCTCCAGCACCATCAAACACAATCTCTGAAGTAACCTGTAAAAGTTAAATACTTTAGACATTTTTCAGTAACCTACTGTGTCCCCAGACCACACAACTCTCAGTAGCACAAATACTACCACAGTATGACAAAACCCTTTCCAAGCACTCAAGGTCAACAACCAATATGTAGGTGTTCTGATGCACTTCAGAAAAATTTTGGTGAATAAGAAAGTAAAGACAAATACCAATGTGGCGGTTAAAATCTCTCTAAATATCTCTCTCTCCTCTTAGAACATTTCCTGGACACTAAAAATGAATGTTGTTAGAAGCAGGTTCCCTGGAAGATGGGAAAGTTACAACATTCCGATTGAACATTCTGGTTCCCCTTCGTCAGGTGAAGGCTTTGAAAAGACTGAGCAACGCAGAGCAGCCAGACCCAGGGTTATGCAAAGGTAACATACTGACAGGAGGAGGGATGGAGAGAGGGATGAAGGATGACAGATGAGAGAGAAAGAGACAAGGTAACCCTCCTGTCAGCCTGGTAGAGTGGGGATGGAAGGATGGAGAGAAAGAGAAAGTGCCCAGAAAGAGGAAACTCTGACAGACAGCTAGAGAGAGAGAAGATAGGATCCAGACCTCAGCCTTCAACATGCTGAGAATTTATTTTTTTTAACCACACTGTGGCCCATATTGGGTTCCACCAGGCCACATATCAATAGCCACATTTTAATATAGAACTCAACCAATCCTATACTTTATATAGCGTACAAAAGCATGGACAAGTGTGTCTATTGTGTTCTCAATTAACTTACCTGGCAAAATAAAGTAAATTGGATTTAAAAAATGGAGAGTATCTGTGTGTCTATGTTGGACTATGCTCTCTCTAATACACTCCTGATCTTGACTGGGTCATTGGAGCTCCCCAGGTTGTGGAGTGAGGAGAGGAGATCCTGCAACCCCCCGCTGAGAGATAGAGAGAGGGGGAGGTTTAGTGTGTAGTGTAGGGGTACCTGAGATAGAGAAAGGGGGGCCAGGGGGAGTACCTGACCACCACCGAAGAAGAGTACAGACAGTACATGTTGATCAGGTGACCCTCCCAAGGGAGTCTGGGACACAGATTCTTCTCAGATTTATCTCTCTGTATTTATCTGCTTGCTCACCGTCACACACATATCTCAGCGCAAGCACGTACACACAGACAAACACACACGCACCTGCCCAGTCTCACAGTCTACAACTAGGCTGATAACAGTAGAATCTCTTCTAATCTCACTTCACTCAACATCAAAAGTTCAGACGCATATCAGAAAGACCTTGTTGTGCATCTTAATTTTTCCAATCGGTGTGTAAGAAAACAGCTTTGAGCCAGAGCTTCCTTAAGACTCCAAAGGAAGATCTGTTATTTTAACTGGTTTCTTTTTCATGGTTTGATGTTTGTTGTTGCCCCATTCTTCATCTCAACTTTGTCTGACCATTGACTTTACCGCTGAATGTTATATGAATTGAACACATACAGTGCATTCGGAAACTATTCAGACCCCTTGACTTTTTCCAAATATTCTAAAATTGATTAAATTGTCTTTTTCCTCATCAATCTAGAACACAAAACCCCATAATGACAAAGCAAAAACATGTTTTTAGTAATAGCACATTTACATAAATATTCAGACCCTTTACTTTGTTGAAGCACCTTTGGCAGCGATTACAGCCTCAAGTCTTCTTGGGTATGAAGCTACAAGCTTGGCACACGTGTATTTGGGGAGTTCTCTTCTCTGCAGATCCTCTCATGCTCTGTCAAGTTGGATGGGGAGCGTCACTGCAGTCAAGGGGTCTGAATACTTTCCAAATGCACTTTATATCCCCTAACTTATTGTTCCTGTACAGTGCTCGATGAGCGTAACAATGCTGCTTTCGATAATTTTTGTATATTTAATTTCGAGGATTTAATTATCAAGTTCTGCACAGGTGACCTTTAAATATTAATACAGCAGTGGAGGCAGCTGAGGGGAGGACAGCTCATAATAATGGATGGAACGGGAACGGAGCGAATGGAATGGCATCCAACACATGGAAACTACGTTTGATGTATTTGATACCATTCCACCTATTCCGATCAAGTCATTACCACGAGCCCGTCCTCCCTTATTAGGGTGGCACCAACCTCCTGTGTAATACAGGTAAAGAGAATAAACAGCGAGAGAGCGAGAGCGACTGAACTTAATTGCAGTGACATGACATTCTCATGCTGTTATTATTTACACTACACCCCCCAGAGGGAGTAAGGAGCGGGCTCAGGCTGCCTCAGAGTGCCTCCTCTCTGGGTTGGCAGAGTGAGCTATCTCCTGGGGTGAACCTGCTGGAGCTGCCAGCTTTGTTTCATGTTGGAGCAGGATTGGGGGTTCAAGGGATCAGTGTGTAGGAGAAAGTTTAGAAAACAGTGGCACAAAGGTGGGGAACGCAATCCCAGGACACTGACTGTCAAAATGTCCCTGCAGCTGTGATATTTTGACACACACACACTGTCTCATCAGCGTGGTGCAGAGAGACACTGGGGGCCAATTACAGTGTGAATATAATCTACTGCTCTACGATTATTTACTGGCAGATATGTTTATTAGTCTGACTTCCCCTACTCTCCTCTCTCTATCAACCTCTCCTACTCTCTCCTCCTCTCCTCTCTCTTTCCTCTCTTCTCTCTTTCAACTCCTACCTCTGAGCAGTTGACTGACTCCATGGCTATCTTAATTTTCTAGTGAATACAGAAAAATAGGCTGATGTATAATTTAGAAGAAGCTGAGGAGGGCTTGCATATGGGGTTACTTCCCAAACTATCTCAATACATTCTCTATTTCCAGTATGAAGGAAGTTAGAGGTAGTTTCGCGAGCCAAAGCTTACAAGCAAGCTAGCAGTTACCATAGACTTCCAGCCATCGCTGCACGCAGAGACAAAAATGATATCCACGAGTTCATCGGACTCTGGGGAAGTAGATAAAGCGCCCCCCCCCAGCAAAACAAACGACGCTGGACCAATTGTGCGCCGCCCTATGGGACTCCCAGTCACACCTGGTTGTGACACAGCCGACCGCTGCGCCACTCGGGAGGCCCCTTAGTGGCTGCTTCTTAACTGAAAGCCCCAAACAAGACAGGACCCTGCACTGCATTCTGCAGACAGGACTCACCTGCAGGCGACGGAGTACTACCGCTGCTGGAGGGCTGCTGAACCTGCAGCCTCGGAGCCGGGGGAGAAGCCCGCCGGTTAGCCAGGGGCAGAGCGCTGATGACCGAGGGGAACAGGAAGGGGTACACCCCGACCCCAGGCCTGTAGCGTCTCATTTGGACGAGCTGGTGGTCAGGACTGGGGGAGCGTGGTGGTCGGGACTGGGGGCTAGGGGAGCGGGGCCGGGCCCTACTGGCTGTCTTCATTCTAGCAATGGACAGAGCGGAGGAAGGACTGGAGCGAAGGGCGAGATGGGGGTGGAGGGCCTCGGCTGCACCTCTGCTGAGAGGGTGCGGACTGCTTCACAGGGGGGTTGGGAGGCCATCCGGGTGTGGTGGGACCCAGACCGAGGTTACTGTTACTGGGGTGGGCTCTGTGGGGCAAGCCCCTTCCTGGTCATCCTAGGATGCATTCTGTATAATAATGGAGACTGGGTCCAGGGTACACGTCTTGTTCATTCACAGTCTGAGTCATTTAACCAATAATCCACCAAGGATCTGGAATAGAGACACACAAAAGAGAGAAAACTGTTAGAGAGTTTATAGTAAGCACGGTGGGCGTAGAAAACAACATGTGCAGAAAATTCCTATTCTCCTGCAAAATCGAAAAGAAATTTCCTCTTATGGTGTACATATGGCAATTCTTGGCCGACTCTTCTCTGTATACATCAATAATGTTGCTCCTGCTGCTGGTGAGTCTCTGATCCACTTCTACGCAGACGACACCATTCTGTATACTTCTGGCCCTTCTTTGGACACTGTGCCATACAACTCTCCTTCCGTGGCCTCCAACTGCTCTTAAATGCAAGTAAAAACAAATGCATGCTCTTCAACCGATCGCTGCCCGAACTTGCCCGCCCATCCAGCATCACTAATCTGGACAGTTCTGACTTCGATTATGTGGACAACTATAAATACCTAGGTGTCTGGTTAGACTGTAAACTCTCCTTCCAGACTCACATCAACAATCTCCAATCCAAAATTAAATCTAGAATTGGCTTCCTATTTCTTTTCGCAACAAAGCATCCTTCACTCATGCTGCCAAACATACCCTCGTAAAACTGACCATCCTACCGATCCTCGACCTTTACAAAATAGCCTCCAATACTCTACTCAACAAATTGGATGCAGTCTATCACAGTGCCATCCGTTTTGTCACCAAAGCCCCATATACTACCCACCACTGCGACCTGTACGCTCTCATGGGCTGGCCCTCGCTTCATACTCGTTGCCAAACCCACTGGCTCCAAGTCATCTACAAGTCCCTGCTAGGTAAAGCCCTGCCTTATCTCAGCTCGCTGGTCACCATAGCAGCACCCACCCATAGCACGCGCTCCAGCAGGTATACCTCACTGGTCACCCCAAAGCCAATTCCTCCTTTGGCCGCCTTTTCTTTCAGTTCTCTGCTGCCAATGACTGGAACGAACTACAAAAAAAACAAAACAAAAAAAATCACTGAAACTGGAGACACTTATCTCCCTCACTAGCTTTAAGCACCAGCTGTCAGAGCAGCTCACAGATCACTGCACCTGTACATAGCCCATCTGTAAATAGCCCAACCAACCTCATCCCTTACCGTATTTATTTATCTTGCTCCTTTGCACCCCAGTATTTCTACTTTGCACATTCATCTACTGCACATCTACCATTCCAGTGTTTAATTCCTATATTGTAATTACTTCGCCACCATGGCCTATTTATTGCCTTACCTTCCATCATTTGCACACATTGTATATAGATTTGTTTTTCTACTGTATGTTTGTTTACTCCATGTGTAACTCTGTGTGGTTGTATGTGCCGAACTGCTTTGCTTTATCTTGGCCAGGTCGCAGTTGTAAATGAGACCTTGTTCTCAACTTGCCTACCTGGTGAAATAAATAAAAAAATGGCACTGATTGAATCAGACTCATACGGAAAAGTTCGTAAAGCAGGTGCACGTAAGCGTTAAAACATATTACATTTACTTAATTGGACTTCATGCCTGTGGGTCCTAGAAAAGCACTACATACAGGGGTGCAACTTTCAGAATGTGGGGACATGTCCCCCCCCCATATTCAAAAATAGTATTTGTCCCCCCCCAGTTTAGTCATTGGAATGTGATACAAAACTGGGCAACTGTGTGCTTTAGGACCATGCAGACGCCTCCGAGCGGTCGGGTAGACTGTTTGAAGTGTTTATCCGACTGGATTTAGGACCACGCGAACACCACAGAGCAGGCTGACAAGCTGTGTGAAGGCAAAGCTTCTGGAAGACTGGCTGGACTAGCACAGGAGAGTTTAAAATAGTGTGTATCTGTTGTGCTCTTTCACAGAGTTGTAAAAGGAAGCAGAACAGAAACTGGCTACTCTTTAGTTGACTGATGTAGCTTGCAAGGTAACTGCTGTTTAACTTAAACGAGAAAAAAAAATGAAACTAGTGTTAATTCGCAGTGCTGAGCAAGTATTGTAACTGACATGTAACGTTAGCTATTTTTACTATCTAACAGCAATTGTTTGTATGGAAATGTTTTGTAGCCTTTGTTTTGTCACGTTTCAGAAGTAAATTAATTTGGCAAGCTATGGCCAGTTGATTTTAACGTTAGAGAGAGCTGGCCAAAAGTTGGCTTTCATTAGCTATTAATTTTGCCTCAATCAAACTAGACCTGGAGCAAAAAATGAAACCATTGGCCAAACGATTGAAGATTGAAATTCTTACGTTTTTCAGTGCAATGTGAGTTGTATTAGTCAGTATGGCAATGTAACCTTTGGCAGCGATTACAGCCTTGAGGGGATCTGCAGAGAAGAACGGGAGAAACTCCCCAAATGCAGGTGTGCCAAGCTTGTAGCGTCATACCCAAGAATACTCAAGGCTGTAATCGCTGTAGGTGCTTCAACAAAGTACTGAGTAAAGGGTCTGAATACTTATGTAAATGTGATATTTCAGTTTTAGATTTTTAATACATTTGCAAAAAAAAAATAGTCATTATGGGGTATTGTGTGTAGATTGAGGGAAAAAACGATTTAATTAATTTTAGAATAAGGCTGTAACAAAACAAAATGTAGACAAAGTCAAGGGGTCTGAATGCTTTCTGATTGCACTGTATTCAGTGAATGATACAAAGTTCCATCTTGAATTGATGGGTAGACCTACAGCAGCTACAGGATAGCAGCTTAAAGCTACAGTCTGGGATCTGGGAATAATGGTCATTTCAATTATGAACCATTATCCAATAAAATAATCAATGTATAAATGTACACCAAGGTAATTCTTTGTCATGCCTCATTTTAGGAGGATCAGATGGTGTCAGGGATCTCAGCAGGATCAAGGAAGACCAGCCTGTGACAGATGAGGTGAATTCTTTCATATACAACAATTTATTATCTCTGTCCAGCAAACACAACTGGGTTGATAGAGGCTTTTCCCAATGACACAAAACATTTAAGGAAGACCTAGGAGACACTATTGATGATGAATGGATACATATACGTTACAATGCCCAGTCATGTTCATATAATCTCAGACATAAATTAGTGCAGTTTAAGACCATCCATAGAACGTACTATATGCCAGTGAAACTGAATATCATGCACTCTGAAGTTGTATTATTCTGCTGGAGATGTAAAGCACAATAGGGGACATATTTGCATATGTTGTGGTCTTGTGAAGGCTGGCTGAATTCCGGCAAAGAGTTTGTTCTTTTATCTCAGCATGTCTACAGATTCTCCCTTCTCCCTGTTTTTGTTTGCTTGGAAATGTTGATACTGGATACTGTTATCAGAAGAAACTCTAACCTAGCATTTATAGTGGATAATAACTGCATTGCCATTAATTGGAAGGTTGGTTATCCTCCAACAATGTATGGAAGAAATGTCAAGTTAAGTACAGTATCACTAGATTTGTTGTAAGATTAAGGGTATACTGTGCAACTTTCATAAGGTCTAGATGCCTTATATGGAATACTGGAAGACAAAAGGAGTATTGAAAACATGCCCAAGTCAGGGGAGATACCTATTTAGGCAATCCCTAGCTGCTGGGCTTCTCAGTCCTGGCCCTAGGTGTCTGCCGTACTGTTGTCACTCTGGCCTTGGCCTAACATGCCTGAAACCAATAATTTATGTTTCACTAAGATCCTAAAGCTGAGTGAGGTGTATTGGGTTGGGGGGGCTACAGGGCCGTGGACCCCTAGGGGCAGGACGGGGGTAATGGGGTGTGGGGAAAAAGGGGCTGAGCTGGACCCAAGGAAAGAAATAATAAACATTCAAAAACCCCTAAGCTAATCTACCTGCTTAAAGAACACCTAGCTAACTAACCAATAAAATACAGTGGGTGGTCCACCCAGTTCTAACTAGGGTATTTAGACAATGGTTTCCTACGGGTAATGTATACCCATGGGCGACTTGTCTGGTTACCCCCTTTTCCACCAACAAACAGCAATACAACACAGCAGTACATACTCACAGGATCACAGTCAAATGTGAGATGTAGGCGCAAAAACAAAAGAGAGAGCACAAACAAACTAACAGCAACTGACTTTCAGCACATCCTAAACAGAGATAGAGGTGTGTAGAGAGCTACAAAACAAGCAAGAGAGAAAGAGACAACTGACTGGGTTTTTAAACCAAGGGAAAGGGGATTTGATTGGGTAAGGGAAAAGGAGCAGGTGTGTCTTCTGATTGGGACTGATTGGTGATTGATGGGCAACTAATGACTGCTGATGAGTGACACCTGTGACTAGGGCAGAAGGAGAGAAAACAAATACACACAGGATACCTGTATCCGTAACAGGGAGAGAGTTGAGTTATTGACTAGACTGGTGGGGGTCAGGCGTGTAGGTGGCTCGGGTTGGCTGGGCGGTCTGGCTGAAATTTGATATAGAGGATGTCTTAAAGACCATCAAAAGTTGTCTTAGTACTATATTTGTAGGAGTTGATCATTTGTTAGGCTATTGTTAAAAGGTGCAACACAATATTGATAATAAATGCTAATATATTTGTAAAAAAATATATGGGGGATTGAAAATGATAAAGACAACTACATTGATGGAAGCCACAATCTATTCATGGAAACATTCATGGAAATACAAGTGTTGCACATGGTTACAAAGCTTAGCGTCTTGGTAATCTAAATCTGTTGTCAGATTTCAAAAAGGCTGTTTTACGGCGAAAGCAAAACATTTGATTATCTGAGGTCAGCACATCACAAAAATAGCTTTTTCAACCAGCACTGGCGACACAAAATCACAAATTAAAGATATAAAAACTCACTTACTTTTTAAGATCTTCTGATGTTTCCAACCAGGAGGGTCCCAGATACAAAACCGCTGTTCGTTTTGTTCGATAAAGTACATATTTATATCCTCCGTCAAAACAACGACAGAAAAGTCAAAATTGCTCCCGGGAACTTCGTCTATTTTTGTCAAACAATATAATCCTTAGGTTGTCTAAAATGTAAAAAAAATGATACAACTTCACGCGGAAACAACTATGTTCAATAGACAAGGCAAATTCCCTCGCGAGTGCTCTCCCCAGAACTCGCCCAAACACTGTTTTTCTTCCGGCTCACTCTTTCCTTCATGTGAAAAAACGTATTCATCTTTCAAAATACAAGCCAAAAGCCATCAATAGTAGACTTTTACCATATAGGGGAAGCCATAGGAATAGGAACATGGTGGATCAGGGTCCCTGCTCATCTGCGTGAACGTGCCCTAGGCATACTGCAAGGAGGCATGAGGACTGCAGATGTGGGCAATAAATTGTCCTCGCAGTGCTGATCGTCCTCGCAGTGGCAGACCACGTGTAACAACACCTGCACAGGATCGGTACATCCGAACATCACACCTGCGGGACAGGTACAGGATGGCAACAACAACTGCCCGAGTTACACCAGGAACGCACAATCCCTCCATCAGTGCTCAGACTGTCCGCGATAGGCTGAGAGAGGCTGGACTGAGGGCTTGTAGGCCTGTTGTAAGGCAGCTCCTCACCAGACATCACCGGCAACAACGTCGCCTATGGGCACAAACCCACCGTTGCTGGACCAGACAAGACTGGCATAAAGTGCTCTTCACTGACGAGTTGTGGTTTTGTCTCACCTGGGGTAATGGTCTGATTTGCGTTTATCATCGAAGGAATGAGCGTTACACCGAGGCCTGTACTCTGGAGTAGGATCGATTTGGAGGTGGAGGGTCCGTCATGGTCTGAGGCGGTATCACAGCATCATCGGACTGAGCTTGTTGTCATTGCAGGTAATCTCAACGCTGTGCGTTACAGGGAAGACATCCTCCTCCCTCATGTGGTACCCTTCCTGCAGGCTCATCCTGACATGACCCTCCAGCATGACATGGCCACCAGACATACTGCTCATTTTGTGCGTGATTTCCTGCAAGACAGGAATGTCAGTGTTCTGCCATGGCCAGCGAAGAGCCCGGATCTCAATCCCATTGAGCACGTCTGGGACCTGTTGGATCGGAGGGTGAGGGCTAGGGCCATTCCCCCCCAGAAATGTCAGTGAACTTGCAGGTGCCTTGGTGGAAGAATGGGGTAACATCTCACAGCAAGAACTGGCAAATCTGGTGCAGTCCATGAGGTGGAGATGCACTGCAGTACTTAATGCAGCTGGTGGCCACACCAGATACCCCCCCCCCCCCCCCCCCCCTTTGTTCAGGGACACATTATTCCATTCCTGTTAGTCACATGACTGTGAAACTTGTTAAATATATGTCTCACTTGTTGAATCTTGTTATCTTCATACAAATATTTACACATGTTAAGTTTGCTGAAAATAAACACAGTTGACAGTGAGAGGACATTTCTTTTTTTGCTGAGTTTATAATACTGTACATCCAATATGCTATGATTAACTAGTAGTACTGTTGAATAGCGAGTGTTTATTTCCTTTTCAATACCAACTTATGCAGCAGTACTAACTCATATCAACATCTATTCAATGTTCTCTCCAACCAATGTTAATGGATATCATACGCATATACTTCCGCTTTTCTGTTTCTCTACTTCCATCCTCCCATTTCTCTCAAGCCCTTGTAGTTCTTCTTTCAAAAGACATCCTTTGAGAGGAAATTGTTGAGATTCCAGTGAAAGAAAATGAATGTTCTCATGAATGTTCTCTCCAACCAATGTTAATGGCTCAACCCACTTTCCCTTATACGCAAATACGGTTCTTGAACTGCTGAACACTATCTCTAAGATTAGAAGGATGTTTTTTCTCTCATCTTCTCATATCACCTTAATTCATTTAGCCTTGAGTATTGATCGAGCAAACCTTCGAGTACCTTTTGATCCGTTCTAAACACAGAAAAATCTCAGACAATGTTCGTGCAGCACTTTCAAGTGCATCCTATGAGTAGATGGTAAGATATATATATATTTTTTAAACAGACCAGGGACAAGAAAAAACATCAAAATAAGTTTGAAAAAGAAAGTGATTTACCCCATTAAAATCGGTCTGATTTCCAGCCCAAAGCCCTGGTCCTCAGGCTGCTGGCTGCCTTTCCTCTGCTCTCCCCTGCCCTCTCCCTCCTCCCCAGCTCTCTCCCTCCTCCACAGTATGTCTCCCTCCTCCCCAGAGTACTGTAGGAAACGAGTGGGGAAGAGCGGAGGTGTGGTGGAGGAGCCATCAGGCCCTAGTGTTAAATCCTATTTAACAGAGTTATAAACTGCAGCAGGATAATGGAGGTCATAAGACACTAATCTGCAGTTAGGGTGCTGTTAAAGTGGTGTGGAACCACACGTCATAATGAACGACCTGGCTAACTGATAATGTCCCCTCCGTTGTCTTACTGTCTGGCCTGCCCTGTCAGAGAGGGAGAGGGGAGAGAGGGAGAAAGAAAGAGACGAGGGGGGATGGGCAGAGAGAGAGGGAGGGAGAGAGAGAGAGAGAGAGAGGAGAAAGAAAAAGAGTGAGAGGGTTGGAAAAAGGAGAGCTTGCTATAGAGAGTGATTCCAGCAGTTCCCTTGTGGCACTTTTCATTTTAGATTAATGTTTTTCCTCTTCAACAATCAAGTCACACACCTCGTTCTGCATGACGTTAAGATGTTAAACACACACTGCTATCCTACTCCATGTTGGAGCAGGATTGGGGGTTCAGGGAATCAGAGTGCAGGAGAAGGTTTGGGAAACAGTGGCACAAAGGTGTGGAACGCAATCCCAGGACACTGACTGTCAAAATGTCCCTGCAGCTATGATATTTTGACACACACAGGTTATTGGGTTAGGCCTGTAATGTGATGAACCCAGCGTGCTCCTTTCAGCTGAGGTATTTTACCGGCATAATTTGTGGTCAAATACACTGCAGCAGTATTGTCAGAACTACAAAATACATGTTACTATGAACGATCGATGCACTGCAGCATGTTTAACCTCACCTCAAGAACTCGAGAGAGAGAGAGAGAGAGAGAGAGAGAGAGAGAGAGGACCTGCTATCCTACTCCAATGAGCTTTGTTGCAATAACATAAATATTGTCACATTTGTTTTACTCCACCACCATTAGATGTGAGAGAGCAGAGTTACGAGGTTGGAGGGCTGGAGGTAAGGATGTAGAATATGTAGAAAATCCTAAGAGGTTTGATGCTGCTGCCACTATTTCAAGGCCTCAGAGAAAGGTGAGGGGGGGGGGTCATTGATACTCTCAATAACAAGTTGAAAAGAGGGAGAGAGCGAGATGAAAGAGTGAGAAAGAGACAGAGAGAGGAGAGAGAGATACAGAGAGAGAGAGAGAGAAGAAAAAGAGGAGAGAAGAGAACACGATAGAGAGAAGAGATACTGTAGAAAGAAAGAGAGAGAGAAAGGGTAAAATAAAAGACAGCTCCAAGTCATTGAGCTGCTTATCAGTCAGTCTGGTTCACAAGGCTGCTCTCTCCCATGGAGGCCTCTCTGATACAGCCTCTAAAATATTTGTAGGAAAGCACACACGGAACACATGCACACACACACACACCCACTTCACCCAGGAACACACAAACACACAGTGACCCACACCCATGCACGCACACACAGGTTTTATTTCAACATTCATAGACCTAAATGATATGTTTGTTCTTTCCTCAAACACTGTGTTTTTGCAGCAAATAGACAGCATTGTCACATTGCCATGGTAATGTACCATTCTAGTAATGTACCAAGTATTTTGCAACCTGCATGGCACTAATGTACATTTTTTGGTATTTCATTCAGGGCCGACAGACAAGTTCCTTACCTTCTCCCCCTACCACTTGCCTCTTCCATTTAATTTTTTTAGTTCTTTTTTTACTTTTACCCTTTTTCTCCCCAATTGGTAGTTACAGTCTTGTATCATCGCTGCAATTCCCCTACGGACTCAGAAGAGGCGAAGGTCGAGAGCCATGCTTCCTCCGAAACACGACCCTCCCAAGCAGCACTGCTCCTTGACACACTGCTCGCTTAACCCGGAAGCCAGCCGCACCAATGTGTCAGAGGAAACACTGTCTAACTGACGATCGAAGTCAGCTTGTAGGCGCCCAGCCCTAGATCACGATGAGACAAGGAAATCCCAGCCGGGCCAAACCCTCACCTAACCCGGACGACACTGGGCTAATTGTGCGCCGCCTCATGGGTCTCCCTGTCCCGGCCGGCTGTGACACAGCCTGGGATCGAACTCGAGGCTGTAGTGACGCCTCGGCACTGCAATGCATTTTTGCGGTAAAGCTGCAATTAGTTGGATATAATTTTTAATAGAGCAGGCATTTCCATATATTTTTGTTGGCTGCATGTGTGACATAACTCCACCAGTCTAATTTACGATATCATTAGAAAGATTATACTGTTTAATAATATTTTTTTTCAATTAGTATGAGTTTGAGTTTAACCATAAAATGTGTTTTATTATTTATTCTGTATTTTCTGGTGGATTAAACTGAAATAGCAATCAACTTTCTATGGCTTGTTTTAAAAATAGATTATTTAATTTTCAAATAACCGAAAGTGAGAGGTTGTAATCTATTTAAAGGGAAAAGGGACATTCTTGAACACGGGATGACATTCTTACGAATCTGCTTGGAAAACCAGTTCGGATTAAGGTTTGGTTTTTGTATGACTGAAGCCTATAGTGAGAGCTCTAATGATTTAATATTTAATCATTTCTGCCATCCAAATTCATATTTATTATATAAATAGGCCCATTAATTTTGTCTAGCTTGCCATTCAAAATAAAATATTTTTTGCTCATATAATTTCAAAAAACAAGTTGTTAGGTGTTGACAGGGCCATAAGCAAATAGGTAAACTAGGATATGACTGAAGAGTTAATGTGATTTTTTTCAAAAAATAGACAGGCATTTTCCTTTCCATGGTACCAAGATCTTATCTATTTTTGCTAACTTTCTATTAAAATGTATTGTAGTGAGATAATTTCTTTCTTTTGGGATATGAATACCAAGTGTCACGCCCTGATCTGTTTCACCTGTCCCTGTGATTGTCTCCACCCCCTCCAGGTGTGGCTTATTTTCCCCAGTGTATTTATCCCTGTGTTTCCTGTCTCTGTGCCAGTTCTTCTTGGTGTGTTTAGTCAAGTCAACCAGCGTGTTTTTCCCCGTACTCCTTTTCTATTCTCTTTTGCTAGTCTTCCCGGTTTTGACCACTGCCGGACTCTGAACTGGTTTTGACCTTTTGCCTGTACACGACCATTCTTTTGCCTACCCCTTTTGGATTAATAAACATTGTAAGACTCCATCTGCCTCCTGTGTCTGCATCTGGGTCTCGCCTTGTGCCTTGATAACCTAGTATGTCCACTTCACCATCAGACCCTTTTATTGGTAAACTACACGGTAATGTAAAAGTTGTATTTTTTACTGATCCAATATGTAATATAGTACACTTATTATCATTTGATTGATATGTTTGATCCAGAGAGGTTCGAAAAATTATCTAGATCCTGTATGAGGCTGTGGAGGGATCCAAATGGAGGATTGAAAAGGAAACATGAATCATCATAAACGTATAGACACCTTTGTTTTAGCCCTGGATTTCTAGCCCCTTGATATTATTGTTGGATCTGATTTTAATAGCTAACATTTCAATGGCCATACTAAATAGATATGCCGATAGTGGACAACCTTGTTTTACTCCACTTGACAGTTTAATACCTTCTGAGAAGTAGCCATTATTTAATATTTTACACCTAGGGTTACTATATATAAAACTTTAACCCATGGAATAAGATACTCAAATTTAAATATTCTAGGCATTAATATATAAATTCCAATCGTACCTTCTCAAAAGCATTTTCAAAGTCAGCTATGAATACCAGGCCTGGTTTCTCATATTTTTCAAAGTGTTCTACTGTTTCCAGTACCTGTCTTATATGATCTCCAATGTATCGTCCATGTAAATAACCCGTCTGATTAGGATGAATAATATCCGACAATACCTTTATAATTCTATGCGCTAGGCATTTTGCTCCAATTTTTGCATCACCGCGTTGAAGTGTAAGGGGCCTCCAATTTTTTAAATGGGCTGGATCTTTATATTTACCACCTGGGTCCTGTTTCAGGAATAGTGAAATCAGACCATTGAGTATCTAATAGTCTACCATTTGTATAGGAGTGGTTAAAACATGCTAGTAACGGTCCTCTGAGTACATAAAAAAAAAGGTTTGATATACCTTAACTGGTATGCCATCCAGCCCTGGAGTTTTTCCTGACTTTAATTGCATCAAGAAATTCCTACTCTGTAATTTGGCCTTCATATGAGTCTTTCTGTACAGCTGTTAATTTTACATTATGCATAGAAAGAAATCCTTGCAATTACCTTCGGTTAGTGGAGATGGAGTAGACTGAAACAAAACATATGCTTAAAGTACTTTGCTTCCTCTTTAAAAATATTGTTTGCTTCAGTAAATATATTTTTATTTTATAAATTTTATGTTGAAAAAATAAATATTGGTGAATTTTTCCCATATTCCATTCAGTTCACTTTATTTCTATAATAGATTACACTTGATCTTTCTTGAATAAGTTCCTCCAGTTATTTTTGTTTTTCCTCTAACTTATTCTGTGCATCTCTGGTACAGTTTTGTTGCTATCGATCTGTACTGTTAGTCCCTATATTTCCTTTGTAAATATAACTCTTTGACCTAAATTGCTTGTTTTAAAGATGAGTATTGAATTGCATGGCCTCTAAAGGTCCCATACAATAAGGGGATTGTCACGATCGTCTTCTAAATCATTTTTATTTGTAGTGAAACAAAAAAAAAATAAACAACTAAATCGAACAATTACGTAGCGCTCAAAGGCAGTAACACAAACAATATCCCACACACACAGGTGGGAAAAGGACAAACTAAGTATGATCCCCAATTAGAGGTAATGATAATCAGCTGCCTCTAATACCATCTAGAAAACCCCCCTAGTCACATCCTGACCTAAAACACCATAGAGAACCCCGGGTGCTCTCTATGGCCAGGGTGTGACAGGGATCTTGTGTACCTATGTTATGTTGGATATACTTAGTATCCCTCATTTACTAAAATGTTTACATTACTTTGGCAGTTAACTGTACTGGCACATGTTTTTACACAGCGGTAAAGACATCAATGGGGGCCAGAGAGAAAAGGACTTAGTGATATGCTTTTACCGTATCTGAGATTTAGTTTCACAGAGGTACAGAAATTGCATTTAATGTTACACACACACCCAAACACATGCACACACAGTACCAGTCATACATGGAGCAATTAGTCTTAACAAACCTGTGCTAATGCATCTGATCTCTGATAAGGTACTTCACTGTAGTAGGAGAAACATACTGGTTAAAATGTTTTCACAGAATTCATACAATACTAGACCGGAAATTGAGAACTGAATGGAGGGGGGAAAGAAAGCTACTTGGAAAGAAAAAAAGCTTTTAACTCCTATCTGAAAAGATGACTCCTAGGGGATCGAAGTGAACACATGGTAACTGCAAAACAACTTTACCGAATAGATTTTTCTGTGTAGCCGAGGAGATGCACTCCTTTTCATTCTTTCGATTTCCTCTGTTCTTTTAGACTCTCGGAACTCTACACTTAGAATCTCAGAACCGTCTAAAAACAATCTGCAACAAAGTGAGACAGAGCGAGAGAGAGACAGAATGAGTTATATACAGTACCAGTCAAAAGTTTGGACACACCTACTCATTCAAGGGTTTTTCTTTGTTTTTACTATTTTCTACGTTATAAAATAATAGTGAAGAGTTCCCAACTATGAAATAACACATGGAGTGTAGCAACCAAAAAAAGTGTTAAACAAATCAACATATATTTTATATTTGAGATTCTTCAAAGTAGCCACCCTTTGCCTTGATGACAGCTTTGCACACTCTTGGCATTCTCTCAATCAGCTTCATGAGGTAGTCACCTGAAATGCATTTCAATTAACAGGTGTGCCTTGTTAAAAGTTAATTTGTGGAATTTCTTTCCTTCTTAATGCATTAGAGCTAATCAGTTGTGTTGTGACAAGGTAGGGGTGGTATACAGAAGATAGCCCTATTTGGTAAAAGACCAAGTTGGTAAAAGACCAAGTCCATATTATGACAAGAACAGGTCAAATAAGCAAAGAGAAACAACAGTCCATCATTACTTTAAGAGATGATGGTCAGTCAACACTTAACCAGCATGGCTACTGTAACAGTATAGCTTCCGTCCCTCTCCTCGCCCCTACCTGGGCTCGAACCAGGGACCCTCTGCACACATCAACAACTGCCTCCCTCGAAGCATCGTTACCCATCGCGTCACAAAAGCCACGGCCCTTGCAGAGCAAGGGGAACAACTACTTCAAGGTCTCAGAGCGAGGGACGTCACCGATTGAAACGCTGTTAGCGCGCACCCCGCTAGCTAACTAGCCATTTCACACCGGTTACACTACCACAGCATTCTGCAGCGATACGCCATCCCATCTGGTTTGCGCTTAGTGGGACAATGACCCAACACACCTCCTGGCTGTGTAAGGGTTATTTGACCAAGAAGGAGAGTGATTGAGTACTGCATCAGATGACCTGGCCTCCATAATCACCCAACCTCAACCCAATTGAGATATTTTTGGATGAGTTGGACCGCAGAGTGAAGGAAAAGCAGCCAACAAGTGTGGGAACTCAAGATGTTGGATAATCATTCCTCGTGAAGCTGGTTGAGAGAATGCCAAGAGTGTTCAAAACTGTCATCAAGGCAAAGGGTGGCAACTTTGAAGAATCAAATCAAAAATATATTTTGACACTTTTTTGGTTACTACATGATTTCATATGTGTTATTAGAATATGTGGGCAACTACAAGTACCTAGGTGTTTGGATAGACTGTAAACTCTCCTTCCAGACTCACATTAAGCATCTCCAATCCAAAATTAAACCTAGAATCTGCTTCCTATTTCACAACAACGCATCCTTCACTCATGCTGCCAAGCATACTCTTGTAAAACTGACTATCCTACCGATCCTTGACTTCGGCGATGTCATTTACAAAATAGCCCCCAATACTCTACTCAGCAAACTGGATGTAGTCTATCACAGTGCCATCCGTTTTGTCACCAAAGCCCCATACAGTGGGGCAAAAAAGTATTTAGTCAGCCACCAATTGTGCAAGTTCTCCAACTTAAAAAGATGAGAGAGGCCTGTAATTTTCATCATAGGTACACTTCAACTATGACAGACGAAATGAGAAAAAGAAATCCAGAAAATCACATTGTAGGATTTTAAATTTATTTATTTGCAAATTATGGTGGAAAATAAGTATTTGGTCAATAACAAAAGTTTATCTCAATACTTTGTTATATACCCTTTGTTGGCAATGACAGAGGTCAAACGTTTTCTGTAAGTCTTCACAAGGTTTTCACNTTGGATGCAACTCAGCATTCTTTGTCCTCCAAACACGACGAGTTGAGTTTTTACCAAAAAGTTCTATTTTGGTTTCATCTGACCATATGACATTCTCCCAATCCTCATCTGGATCATCCAAATGCTCTCTAGCAAACTTCAGACGGGCCTGAACATGTACTGGCTTAAGCAGGGGGACACGTCTGGCACTGCAGGATTTGAGTCCCTGGCGGCGTAGTGTGTTACTGATGGTAGGCTTTGTTACTTTGGTCCCAGCTCTCTGCAGGTCATTCACTAGGTCCCCCCGTGTGGTTCTGGGATTTTTGCTCACCGTTCTTGTGATCATTTTGACCCCACGGGGTGAGATCTTGCGTGGAGCCCCAGATCGAGGAAGATTATCAGTGGTCTTGTATGTCTTCCATTTCCTAATAATTGCTCCCACAGTTGATTTCTTCAAACCAAGCTGCTTACCTATTGCAGATTCAGTCTTCCCAATCTGGTGCAGGTCTACAATTTTGTTTCTGGTGACCTTTGACAGCTCTTTGGTCTTGGCCATAGTGGAGTTTGGAGTGTGACTGTTTGAGGTTGTGGACAGGTGTCTTTTATACTGATAACAAGTTCAAACAGGTGCCATTAATACAGGTAACGAGTGGAGGACAGAGGAGCCTCTTAAAGAAGAAGTTACAGGTCTGTGAGAGCCAGAAATCTTGCTTGTTTGTATGTGACCAAATACTTATTTTCCACCATAATTTGCAAATAAATTCATTAAAAATCCTACAATGTGATTTTCTGGATTTTTTTCCCTCATTTTGTCTGTCATAGTTGAAGTGTACCTATGATGAAAATTACAGGCCTCTCTCATCTTTTTAAGTGAGAGAACTTGCACAATTGGTGGCTAACTAAATACTTTTTTGCCCCACTGTATACTACCCACCACTGCGACCTGTATTCTCTCGTTGGCTGGCCCTCACTACATATCCGTCGCCAAACCCACTGGCTCCAGGTCATCTATAAGTCTTTTTTAGGCCCCGCCTTATCTCAGCTCACTGGTCACCATAGTAATACCCACCCGTAGCACGTGCTCCAGCAGGTATATTTCACTGGTCATCCCCAAAGCCAACACTTCCTTTGGCCGCCTTACCTTCCAGTTCTCTGCTGCCAATGACTGTAACGAAATGCAAAGATCTCTGAAGATAAGAGTCTTACATCTCCCTCCCTAACTTTAAGCATTAGCTGTCAGAGTAGCTTACCGATCACTGTACATGTACACAGCCAATGTGTAAATAGCACACCCAACTACCTCATCCTCATATTATTACTTACCCTCCTGCTCTTTTGCACATCATCTGCACATCTATCACTCCAGTATTAATGCTAAATTGTAATTATTTCGCCTCTATGGCCTATTTATTGCCTACCTCCCGACTCTTATACATTTGCACACACTGCACATAGATTTAAAAAAAAAATTGTATATTGTGTTATTGACTGTACGTTTGTTCATGTGTAACTGTGTTGTTGTTTTTGTCACACTGCTTTGCTTTATCTTGACCAGGTAGCAGTTGTAAATGAGAACCTGTTCTCAACTGGCCTACCTGTTAACATCCAGTGGAAGCCATAGGTACTGCAGTCTGTGTCCTACATAACACTGAATCCTATAGACAGCCAGGAGAAAAAGGTCAACTAAAAAAAAACTGCAAATCCGGATGGATTTTCCTCGGGTTTTCGCCTGCTATATCAGTTCTGTTATACTCACAGACATTATTTTAACGGTTTTAGAAACATCAGAGTGTTTTCTATCCAATAGTACTAATTATGTGCATATCCTATTTTCTGGGCCTGAGTGGCATTTTACTTTGGGCACGCCAGACTCTCCAAAACCGACACCACTGCTGCTGATCCCTAAGCAAGCCTACCCGAAGAGTCTCCATTGTAATGAACACAATGGTAGACAGAGAGCTGGTTTCAAGTGCAGGGCGCAGCAATGTGTTTATTGCAAAGGACCACAGGAGGAGGCAGGTAGCTGGGTCCAGGGGCAGGCAGAAGGTCATACACAGGGGTCCAAAAGGGCTAAAGTACAGGCAGGGAATAGGCAAAAGGTGTCGTTAGTAAGGCAGGCAAAAACTAACATACACAGGAGGAGTAAATCACAGGAAAAACAGAGCTCTGAAAGACGTGTGTCACAAAACAAATAATACCTCACAGTGATGGGGTGCAAAGAACTGAACTAAATAGTGTGTGATAATGACATACAAGTGTGTGAACAGGTGATTAGAATTCAGGTGATTGGGATCTGGAGAGTGAGCTGCGTTCAGAGGATCTAGGTGTTTGAGGGTGTGAGTTGGAAGCAGATGTTACATTATGCCCCAAATCCCCACACTCAAAACACCGTAGACTATCTGTGCTGGCAAACCCTGCGTAGAGCCCCTCCCCATGCTTCACTTTAAAATGCACATTTAGCTGTTGCTCATTGTTATTCAGAAACATGAACACTTGCCTCTGGAACGAAACAACATGCTTCACGGCATCTGCCTGAAAACTTACCGCCAGTACACAAAAACAGCTAGCAAACTTACCAAAACGACTCAGCTCTTTCCTGATTTGATCATCCGTAATAAACAGAGGCAAATTTGCAACTACCACCCTGGTCGAAAGGGTAGAAAGAGGAGAATGGGCCCCCCATAGCAACTAGCAATGAGCCTACCCACCAAATTTGCTCTTTTCGTTAAGCACAACCACAGCTTTGTTCATTCTGGAAGCGGAATGTATAAATTCAGCTCCTACCTGTTCGCCGATGGCGAGCAGAACCTCCTCCACCTTAATTCCATTCTCAGGAACACACCTGAATCCATGCCGTAACGACAGCCTCATCTACACCGCCATCTGTAGCCTCCTCCGCGCTAGGCTGTGAAGCCATCACGCACACCACACCGTTCAAACCCCAGGAAATTAAAACTCTGTTCTCTTCCACCTTAACTTTGAAAAAAAGCTGTGGTTACCGGGATTAACCCTCAACCATAAAAAAAAAAAGTTAGGACAGTCCTCCACACCAAACACTCAAACTCCAAAAAACTACCAGCATGTACTGGAAGAGAGAGAAAGAAAGAAAGAAAGAAAGAAAGAAAGAAAGAAAGAAAGAAAGAAAGAAAGAAAGAAAGAAAGAAAGAAAGAAAGAAAGAAAGAAAGAAAGAAAGAAAGAAAGAAAGAAAGAAAGAGAGGGGCACAATGGGAAGTTTAGTGGATAAATAATAAATTTAGAGATGTAGTTACTGCCTCCATTTACAATGATAGCAACCTACTAGCAATGAGACGGAGTAAGAAAAGAACAACACAGCATATAAATAGAACATAATATATAATAAGCATAATAAACAAGCCATTGTGGGGAAAATAGCAATTTGAGGTATCTCTCACATGCACAGTGTGTTGCTCTTAAAGTCCCCATTTTGTTGAGCCCTAACATACACAAACACACACACACACACACAAAAGCACGCAAACACACACTGCCCCCCCCCCCAAGGTCAATAGAAGCATTACAGGTATCGACAGCATCATCATCAATCAAAGAGCCTCTGGCCCCGACAGCAGGACAACAACGATTGTTTCTAGATTCATCATCTAGGGATCAATTACCAAATCATTTACGCATCATTTCAGAGCCCCGCCGGCAAATCAAAGGGCCCTGGATCACACCCTTAAGGGACTAGTATATGGTAGACACACACACGCATGTACGCGCATACCACACACTCATCAGACAAACTGTGCTGCAAACACGTTAGGTTCATTATTCATCTAGCAACCAATGACTCTTTTCCTTCCAGTCAGCTTTCTGTACATGAATGAATAAGATCACTTTTTCAGCTTGCTAGACATGACTGGTGTGATTGTTGTTTCATGTCGTGCTTGGAAGGATGAATTGACTGGGGGAGAGACAGAGCCGTGTGTGTGTGTGAGTGTTTCCTACAGCAGAGTACACAACCCTACCCAGGAGTCTGCTTCAGGGGTTGTGTGTCAGTTGTTAATGTCAGAGTAGAGCACTATTTAAATACAGACAGATACACAAACACACTGTACCTGACATGCACACCGCATATTAAACTATACACACACATACAAACACACATGCATACACACGCACACACACAGTCTCTCTCTCTCTCTCTCTCCCTCTCTCTGTCTGACTAGTGGTGAGTGAGACTGGTACTGGAAGTGATGTTATCTTCCCAGAAAGCTGACAATGAGGACAATTTTAAATCTCCCCGTTATCATGCTAAGTGTGACCAAACAGCTGGGACAGCTGGCTCTTAAGGACACACACACAAACACACACACTGCCTCGGGACACACAATCACAGAGGTACGTCTGGCTGTGATAACTACTTCAGAGGAGTGTAGCGTTAAAGGCAGGGATTTACCCTTTAGTACCCAAGTGTAAAGCGTCTGTGTGTTGCTGGTGTTGAGGAGTCAGGCGCAGGACAGCAGATAGGAGTAAATATAGCAAATTTTACTCAACATAATAACAAACATAAAAAATATCCAAGACCAAAAATACGGACCGCAACACCATAAAACAATCACTCCCAAACAAACATGGGGGAATAGAGGGTAAAATAATGAACAAGTAATTGTGGGATTGAAACCAGGTGTGTAAAACAAGACAAAAACAATGGAAAAATGAAAAGTGGATCGGCGATGGCTAGAAAACCGCTGACGTCGACTGCCGAACGCCGCCCGAGCAAGGAGAGGGACCAACTTCGGCAGAAGTCGTGACACCAAGCCCATAACCATAATACTGTAAGCAGACATTCTCCAGTTGCAGTGATGGGAGCATGTTCAAAAGACAAGCACATGTGTAAGGGAACATTTTGTTGTCTGAAGAGCTAGCATTGAATTGTACACAGCATCTCCTCTCACTCTATCTTGGTTTGTTCAGGTGAATGTGACCTGCTCCTCAGACCAATTGGCAGTACGCCTAGAACATTGTTCTGGGAACCAAAAGGAGTATCTTAGTTTCAAGGTCCCAGCTTTGAGAGAAGCCTTGTCAGTCACATGAAGGAACCAACGTTAATAATGAATAATGTAAATCATGCTTATATGACTTGTTTGTATAGCAGTATATAAGGACTGAGAGGGAGACGCCCTTATCAGAGTTTTCATCAAACTTGGATTGAGTTTGTAAACCTCTCTGGCCGTGATAATAAAGATTGATTCATTTCCAATGACTTTAGAGAGTCCTTAGTGGTGAATTTCCACTACACATGCACATAACCATCATGCACATTTGCACACCCACGCACACACACACACACACATTGTCTAAAGACAAAAAGCCTGAGTTTTTGCATGCTTGTGAGCGTACAATCACACGTATGTACAGTGAGGGAAAAAAGTATTTGATCCCCTGCTGATTTTGTACGTTTGCCCACTGACAAAGAAATGATCAGTCTATAATTGTAATGGTAGGTTTATTTGAACAGTGAGAGACAAAAAAATCCAGAAAAACGCATGTGAAAAATGTTATAAATGGAATTGCATTTTAATGAGGGAAATAAGTATTTGACCCCCTCTCAATCAGAAAGATTTCTGGCTCCCAGGTGTCTTTTATACAGGTAACGAGCTGAGATTAGGAGCACACTCTTAAAGGGAGTGCTCCTAATCTCAGTTTGTTACCTGTATAAAAGACACCTGTCCACAGAAGCAATCAATCAATCAGATTCCAAATTCTCCACCATGGCCAAGACCAAAGAGCTCACCAAGGATGTCAGGGACAAGATTGTAGACCTACACAAGGCTGGAATGGGCTACAAGACCATCGCCAAGCAGCTTGGTGAGAAGGTGACAACAGTTGGTGCGATTATTCGCAAATGGAAGAAACACAAAAGAACTGTCAATCTCCCTCTGCCTGGGGCTCCATGCAAGATCTCACCTCGTGGAGTTGCAATGATCATGAGAANCAAGAAAGCACATATACATGCCCGTCTGAAGTTTGCCAATGAACATCTGAATGATTCAGAGGACAACTGGGTGAACGTGTTGTGGTCAGATGAGACCAAAATGGAGCTCTTTGGCATCAACTCAACTCGACGTGTTTGGAGGAGGAGGAATGCTGCCTATGACCCCAAGAACACCATCCCCACCGTCAAACATGGAGGTGGAAACATTATGCTTTGGGGGTGTTTTTCTGCTAAGGGGACAGGACAACTTCACCGCATCAAAGGGACGATGGACGGGGCCATATACCGTCAAATCTTGGGTGAGAACCTCCTTCCCTCAGCCAGGGCATTGAAAATGGGTCGTGGATGGGTATTCCAGCATGACAATGACCCAAAACACACAGTCAAGGCAACAAAGGAGTGGCTCAAGAAGAAGCACATTAAGGTCCTGGAGTGGCCTAGCCAGTCTCCAGACCTTAATCCCATAGAAAATCTGTGGAGGGAGCTGAAGGTTCGAGTTGCCAAACGACAGCCTCGAAACCTTAATGACTTGGAGAAGATCTGCAAAGAGGAGTGGGACAAAATCCCTCCTGAGATGTGTGCAAACCTGGTGGCCAACTACAAGAAACGTCTGACCTCTGTGATTGCCAACAAGGTTTTGGCCATCAAGTACTAAGTCATGTTTTGCAGAGGGGTCAAATACTTATTTCCCTCATTAAAATGCAAATCAATTTATAACATGTTTTTCTGGATTTTTTTGTTGTTATTCTGTCTCTCACTGTTCAAATAAACCTACCATTAAAATTATAGACTGATCATTTCTTTGTCAGTGGGCAAACGTACAAAATCAGCTGGGGATCAAATACTTTTTTCCCTCACTGTATGTGTGTGTAGAGCCGGGGTAAAACTTTCAGAGAAGCCCTCTTTCATCCGGAGCCTTGAAGAGAGAGAAATAAAACAATATAGTGCCTGGCGTGGCTCCAACCCCAGTGAGAGAGAGGACAGGCAGGCAGCACTCGGGGTAGCAGGGAGTTTATGAAAACACTGCCTGATGTTGTAACTGTAATTGCTTGTCTTTTCAGAGCTGCTTTTCCAGCCTAACAGGGGCTTATTTCCCTGCGTTGCCAGGCGTTTAACACTCTGTGCTTGCTTACATTCTCTCCTCTCCTTATTGGCCTCTTATCCCTCCACATCTGGTGGTTTTTTTTAAATACCAAACCCAGCTAATTAGCCTATTATAATGACCCTGGCCTTTGACCCCTGGATGAAATACATACCAGCCGTAATGCTCACTATATTACAGCTAACTCATTAAGGCGCTGTCAGCTGTGTCAGAACTGCTAATCTCCTCTCCTTCTGGAAAGAAAGCATGTTTTTCCAGTTAGCCGAGCTGATGATGATAAAATCACTACATCTACTATATTACCCCGTGTTTTGATTCGGACTAAAGACGGAAACATATCTCATCATGATCTACAGTACAGAATAGTCACTGGATTTGCCTAACATTTTGTTTTACTCTTCTGCTGCTGTGGGCATTTTCCATAAGGAAAATGTGGAGCCAGACATTTGACCAGCAGCATTTTAATTTACCGGACATTTGAGAAATGTACCGGACCCATATGCATTAGGTGCATAACCTGATTAGGACATCCACCCACGGTGATCAGAACGAGAGAAATCACATTTAGATTATGGTAATTAATCCTAACCGAACATGCAACTCAAGGATGCAACTGCGTGTGTCCTTCTTACTGAACACAGATGTGCGCTTTGAAGATGTTAGAATAACTGTCCACATGTATTTTTCCTCAGCCAACAAGATGAGTAACGAACAGCAAAATCACTAGCCTGTCAATCTACCATCCCCATAGTAGAAAAGTTGACCTATTCTATTGGTCAGCTTGTCGTTCTGTGCGAGAAAGAAATGGCCTATTCCAAACACTCTAGAACAGTTGTGGGATCATAGATCCCAAATTCATATAACCAGTAAATCAACAAAAACTTTAAAAAGCAACAGATCAGAACGTTTAGCTTAAAATGTTGATAAAATATTATTTCTTAATTATTTTCTGAAGCTGATAAATGAAATTGTTGCCGGACAAAATGTCTGTCAGAAGAAAAAAAATCCATAGCAAAATAAATGCTTTTTATTCATTGATGGAAATACCAGTCGATGTGCTCCAACTTCATTGGCTAATAAATCCTCAAGCTGTTTGGAAAGTAGTGTCAGGTGCGTGTGTTTCTATTTTTACACTTCTGAGATTGTTCATTTCAGCTCATGAAACATGCGACCAACACTTTGCATGTTGCGTAATAATTTTTGTTCACTGTATATTCATTCATGATTTATAGCAGGGATGAAGACACATCGAGCAATGCTTTGCTTTTCAATAAAACCACATTTCTATTCTGTTAAAAACAATAATCAACAGTAAATGTGATTTTTGAGCACAATGGGTGGACGCCCTAATGCATTAAGCACCCAATGCCGGTACATTTCTGAAATGTCCAGTAAAGTAAAATCTTTCCGGTCACGTTGTACGGTGCCCAATTTTTCTAACAGGAACCGTGGTGCGTGTGTGTGTGTATGGTCGGAAGTTAACCAGCTCATCTCTCAGGCATTGTCTGTACTTCCTGTTGCTCCGGGACTCTGTTCAGTACTTATCTATCAACTCTACTACACTGAATATGAGCAATGCTCCCCTTTCACCCCTCCCATATCTCTGCTCGTCGACCCCAACGTCACCCTACCCTAACACAAGCCTAATGCACACATTCACATTCACTCAACAAGCCAAGTCAAGGACTACATCCCAAATGGCACCCTATTTCCTACATAGTGCACTACTTTTGACCAGAGACCCTGGTCAAAAGTAGTGCGCTATAAAGGGAATATGGCGACATTTGGGACTCAAAAGCACCAATGAAGACGAATGTAGTCTCCTGCTGGGTATTTGGCGTGAACAGTGATACAGTGATACAATTTGATACAGCTATAGCTGGAAAACACTTCTGGGGCACTGTTGATTTTATTACAGTACAAAAGGACTGGGCTTTTTCTGTTTGGGATTTGTATCGATAAAGATCGCTGGTGCTCAAGCCAGATGTGATGCCATGCAAACAGCAGGCCACACAATGGTCACGAGCATGGGAGCACATTGAGGCTGAACGCTATCTCATTCACACACACACGCACACAAACACACACACAAATATGTACACACACATACTGTACACACAGACAGCTCGAGAGTTTTAGTTTTGATTCAGCATAACATGACATGACTTGTGGTTCTTCTTATGAGCTAAACATAGTAAGTCGAAGTCAAACCCCTGTGCAGAACATTCAGTCCACAAAAGTACATTAACAAGGGGGGAAAACCAAACAATCATAATTTCTCCTTGTCCAAAGTGGATCCTCATCTGAAATGTCGTCCCTCTCAAAAAGTGTAGTGCAATTGTACATCCTCTAGTTCCCTGTCCAGAAAATATGATTTATTTTCACAATTAAATCATTATTTTGTTCAATAAGATTGTTAGATTTGAGGACAGAGAACGAGGACTTCATTTACCTTCTACTCCCAAGAAAGAAAGATGCTGTTCATAAGTTCTTCTGAAAACCTTCATCCATAAGATACTGTATGAACTAGGGGAAACTGAAGCTCTTACTCAGTTCATCTTTCCTCGATTCCTCGCATGCTCTAGCCTCATCTACTTCTCAAAATGCAATGGAGAAGACCGTCTGAGGGGAGGGACCTCGGACTTCTTCCTCCAATACGTTTGAGAAGGAGGCAAGGAATCAAGGAAAGATTAATTGAAAAAGAGCCTCAGCCTCCTGCACTCATACTGACATAATTTACAGTGCTAAAGAGGATATGAGGACAATTGATCAAAATGATGATCAAAATGGTGGTCTGAGTTCTTGGGCTTGTCTTGGCTTGGTCTTGGCTTTCTCTTCATATGAACAATATGTGTTTTGGTACTCTGTGGTGGTAGTAATGCAGGAGCGGATTGGCCATCCTTGTTGTAATGACATACATTCTGACCACACTGTATTCTCCCAAGGATTTAGAAAACAAATACAAAAACACAAAAATAAACACACACATGCACCCATGTACTCACACATGCACAAACACACGCATGAATGTGCGCACACACGCGCACACACACAGACTTTTTCAAGCACATTATTAAGTGAACTTCATGGTTGGCCAGAGGTCTTCTTGGCCAGTTGACTGCAGGGGGTAAAAACAACAGATGATGACCCTCTGATAACTAGAGCATGTCACTGTAGAGATCCCTCAGAGGGAGGAAGAGAGAAGGAGAAAGATACTGGGCCCTCTGCCACAGTCTCAGTCCCAGTTTATCAGGACTGTGCCCTCCAACCCTTCCTACACCAACCAGCCAGGGACTCAGCAGGCTGCTGATGTTAAGACATATTTACCTGAGGCAGCTAGGCCAGAGGTGAGAGCTTAGTGTCTAACCTTATAATGAGAAAAGACAACGTTGGCAAGACAACTAATGGCCGCCCTGGCTTTGAGCTAGGCTTGGGCTTCAGAGAGAGATAGTGGGTAGAAGAAGCTGTCTCCAGGATGTGTGTGTGTGTGTGTGTGTGTGTGTGTGTGTGTGTGTGTGTGTGTGTGTGTGTGTGTGTGTGTGTGTGTGTGTGTGTGTGTGTGTGTGTGTGTGTGTGTGTGTGTGTGTGTGTGCTCATACACATGTGTGCTGTGTTATTTTTCAACATTGACAAATGTGATAGTTTACAGCCATGTCAATAACAAGTTCTGACCATCATTTATGAAGTGTGCCTTGTGGTATTGGATTCAGAACTTCATTATTTCAGATGGCCAGTGGTTAACATTGCAGATTACGATATTTTCCAGTGGTAGGGACATTTGCTGGGTCTTCTACGATCATGTTAAATATCTTAATTCTCCCATTGAACGAGCAACTGATGATCTGAGTGTTTAGGCCTACAACATTTTCCCCACCTGAGTAGATGATTATAGCCATTGAACATTTTAAACAACAAGTGATTAGTGATGCATAGTAAACTGGACCGAGGGTGATGGTGGTGATGGAAGACAGCGACAATGAGCGGCATGCACTGTAACCATGGTGAGGATCCTTCTGAAGGTGTCAGAGCATGGAGAGATTAAAAGGGAACATAAAGACAAGGATTCCATTCCGTGGTTCTGTTGTTCTGTCCCATTCCATTAGGAGACAAATAGAACATGAAGTGATGCAGATTAACATTATCTACTGTACACAGCAGAGAGGAGTGATAGATTATACTTGTCATGATGATCGAAGATGGAGGAAAAGTATAGGCTGTGTGTGTGCGTGTGTGTGTGCATGCATTTGCAGCACACAAGCCACTTAACCACTATTATTGCTAATGCAGATGTCACCCCACTGTCACAGCTCTCTCTCTCTCTCTCCCCATGTCTCTCTCTCTCCCCATGTCTCTCTCTCTCTCTTTCTCTCTAACTCTCTCCCTCTCTAACTCACTCTCTCTCTCTCTCTCTTCTTTTGTTATTTTCTTTCCTCCTATGCCAGTAGCAACACAATGCATGGTGAAGCTCAAATCCCCAGGAATAGCTAGCTAGCGCCTGCATGCATCAGCTTAATACCAAGGTTTACAGAATCAGCAGGAAGGAGATTAACATAATGCAACAGAGACGAGAGGCCAATTCCTCTAATATAGAGAGGAGGGGGGAGGATGCCATGCACTACAGAGAGATTGACAAGTGTACCATGTGTGTGTGTGTGTGTGTGTGTGTGTGTGTGTGTGTGTGTGTGTGTGTGTGTGTGTGTGTGTGTGTGTAGCATACTGTACACAGCTAGCGGAGTACATTATATCCAGTATGTAAAAATAGAGCTGAAGGCACAGCTGGCCAATAATTTGAAAATAAATCCATAGGTTTTCTGAATTACTGGGATTTTCTTAAACACACAAGATGGTTTGAAATGATCTTCAGAGCTTGGTCTTACTTTATCTCTACTCTTAGCTCTGTCCCTCTCTCTCATCTTTCCTTATTCCTCCTGCACTTCTCGTCATCAAACCCCATTTAGATGGAAAATAATATTCTGATGACGTCAAACACTGTAATCAATTATGGTATTGTGTAAGTTTCCATGGGCAACTGAGAGAGTGCTAGCAGGCCAAGTCAATTATAGCCTATGGGCTGTGTCAGAATGGCACCCTATCCCCTATATAGAGCACTACTTTTGACCAGAGCCATATGAGCCCTAGTCAAAAGTAGTGCACTACATAGGGAATATAGTGCTATTTCGGACGCAACTTGTTCACTTTCAACATCAGGTAATCTAACGTATTTAAACCAGTAGTCTTCTGCACAAAAAAGGAAAAACCTTTAAATAACTTCTCAACATAATACCACATACGATATCAGTCTGAGCTGGCATAATTATTGTTGGATATTGGTGATGAGTAAGCAGCTATGCCCTCATCAGAAAATATCATATTAGAGTGGAAAAAATGATCTACTGAACAATGGACAACTTCATCCTCCTCAAAAGGTGAAGAAGTATAGAGGCCAACACTAGCCACCCCCTGCACAGTACCTGCTTGGAGCATCGCAGTGCGATGGCAGACAGATTTATTTTACCCAGGGCCAAAACAGAAAGTTTCCGCAGATCTATGAGGCTTTTTAACACAAACACTTAGTTTTTTATATTCGTTGATGATGCTGCTTTTAATGTATGTGTGTCCTTTTCCATGCAGTCACATTTCCCCTTAATAAATTATCTTATCTTATCATTTAATTTATTTCTGAGGAGCTGCATGGAGCTCTTGATGGTTAAGCCCAGTGACTCATTATAATTCATGTTGAAAATGAAAGAGAGGGGAGAATGTAAAAGGGAGAGGGAAAGAGAGAGAGAAAGAGAGAGGGAGGGAGGGAGAGAGAGAGAGAGAGAGAGAGAGAGAGAGAGAGTGGAGAGAGTAGAGAGGGAGGGAGGTTTGGGAGGGAGGGAAAGGAAGAAAGAAAGAAAGAAAGATCAAAGATCTTCTCCCCTGGAGGGGCTCCTCATCTGTCTTTCCAAGGACTTCCCGGCCTGCCAGGCCCATCTGCACACACACACATACAGCACACACACACACACAGTGCACCAGCCTCCAAATACAGACATTTCAGCAGTCTGTATTACCACTAGCCCATCGCCTGCCGTCATTAAAATTTCACACAGACACGCGGTGGAGCAGATTCACACAACCAGCTACCAGCTACTACCAGCTATACCAGGCCCTACAGGCTACAGGGCTAGATCCACCTGACTGACTCTCACACACTCTGATCATCTTTAGCTCTCTCTCTCTCTCTCTCGCTCTTTTTCTCTCCTTCTCTCCACCTCTCTCTCTCTCTCTCTCTCTCTCTCTCTCTCTCTCTCTCTCTCTCTCCCATTCTCTTTCTCCTCTTTCTTCTCTCTGGCTCATGATCCCTCTAACTCTTCCCTCCTCTCTCTCTCTATCTCTCTCTCCCTCTCTCTTTCTGCTAATTAAGATGGTTTGAGGTCGAAGTAAAGACATCATTTCAGTGGCTGACAGATTTTGAGGGGTGGGGGGTTTGGAGTGAGAGACATGACAGTGTGGTGTAGGAGCTTATTCCTCCATATTCGGTTTTAAGGTACACAACACTATTTCTGAAAAAAGTAACTGAGAAAAAAATAGGAATATCTTATTTTGAAGATAGGTGAAGAGATCATCTCCACTTTCAAAGGAGAGGAAGTCAATAGGCAGTTGACAACAACAATAGGTCTACATTCACTACGCCAAGGCGATGCCTTGCACACTTTGTGTATTGAGGCAACATGCGCCTTAAAACAGGGTTTCCCAAACTTGGTCCTCGGGACCCCAAGGGGTCCATGTTTTGTTTTTTACCCTAGCACTACACAGCTGAAATAATCAACTAATCATCAAGCTTTGATCATTTGAATCAGTTGTGTAGTGTTAGGGAAAAAAACTAAACGTGCACCCCTTGTTGCCCCGAGGACCGAGTTTGGGAAACGCTGCCTTAAGATATGATACTTTAATACTTGGATGCATTCATCTGTTTAAAGTACAACAGTGTGGCCGTGGTAACCGTAGTGACCTCTCATGCAGTTAGATGCCACTGAACCCATTCAGAGGATTCAGCAACGGCTGTCACCCTCGTCCAACCCCTCTTCACAGATATAGAATAGCTCCTCTACCACTAAAATTCCATGATACTCTTTTCAACTGTTCTGACATTGATGCAGCAGGGAGGGAAAATGGGAAGCTTTGATCAACGTTATCGTCATGTAAATTCCCCCTGCCTCCGGGGGTGGAGGCACGTACTGTTGGCTGCTATGACTGCTCTGTAACCTTGCTGATTGTGTTTAGGGGACGTGCCGCCAGAAAAACGCTTCAAACCCAGAGAGAAGAGAAGCTGCATCTATCTTTTCCTGTTCCCGACACGCCATCATCCAGGCATGGCGAAGCGAGCGCCGAGTTAGAAGAGTTGCCTCTCCCGACGACGACGTTAGGCTATTGTCATTCAGCGGGAGAGAGGACAGGAGGAAGAGAGAAATTAAGTGGATAGAAGCGATGTGTCAAGGCTACATTTGTGTCATCTGCCAAAACTCTGTTCTACCACGATACACTCTGTTTAACTAACTCGCCTGGCTGGCCTGGAATCAACTCATTTTGCCAAATTTCACGGTGAACCAGCAGGGGGTGGAGGCAATGAGGGGACATGAGAAATGAAAACGAAAAAAAAGGAAAAAATATATTTGTCTCTCTTTTTTTTTCATGTGCTTCGTACATTTGATCCAGCTCTGTCAGAGCTATTTAGAAGTCACAGCAGAATCAGACTAACTGGTAGGGAACTTTAGATGTGACCTATTTGTTGGTAGGGACGGCCAATGCCAGAATAAGATATCATTTTCTCTTACAAAGGATTCCTTCAACAGAGGGGGAAAATGAGATCTATATTTTATTTAACAATATTAACAAATAGCCTACATAAATAAATAATTAATAAATAAAGCTATAAAAAGTTATGTTAACACTTTCCATCAGACACTTCGGCTACATCAGTAGTAGATATAGCAAAACAGCTACTAGACGTCACATAATACCAGGAAGTGATGCATGATAGTGAAAACTGCTGACTGCAGTACAGGGACAGTTTCTATTGAACCAGGAAAATGTCAACATCAAAGGCCAATGAGTCTGCTGAGATATCATCAATATTATAGTATGCTATTATCATTTAACATATCAACGCTATCTGATATTCATTTTACAAGGTGTCTGGACCAGTCGATAGTGCAGGCATTCCAAAATTGGCCCAAGCAAAAATGCTGAACATTACCCAGAGGGGAGGGGAGAAAGAAAATGATGCGCTATAGTGGATTGGCTGGCTGGCTGAAACATACATTTGACAGTTCCCCACAACCACACTTTCCACTGAGTTGAGAGGCATTTCACTGAAAGTTCCAAAACAACTATTAAAAATAATGTCCTTCTGGAGGAATTCACCAAAACAAAAAATGGAAATATGTATGACCGTTAGCTTGGTCTCAGATCTGTTAAATCTGTCTTATGAACTCCTTCAGTCATTTTTTAAGGAGTTGGAGAGACAGCACAAACAGATGTGGGACCAGGCTAAATGGCTGTAGGGTAAGTCTTGTAATAAGTATTTAGTATTTTTTCAAAAAGTAACAACCCTTTGTTTACGTAAGTCTCACAGACTGCTGTTCACACGGCATTCAATACAGAACAGGCAATCGTGTATTTTTAGGTTCCCTTGGCTTAGCCCATCCAAAAGTATCGGCGGGTGTACTGTACTCAGAGAGAAACTACAACTTTGTGGTACCGTTCTGAATTCAGCTTAGGCAAAAGCAGTGAAACCATACACATCTCATCTCCCCATTCTCAGTCAGTCCTCTAAGACGTTTCAGACAGAGACATACGGTGTGTAGACTACAGGTCGGGCAGTATGGTTGTACTCTATGTGTGCTGAGTGTGCTCCAGTGAGCTCCAGAGTATCAGGCTGTAGTCTCGGGGAGTCTAAGGGAGATGGAGCTCTCACAGGCAGGATAATCATCTTTTAAATCCCCCTCTCTTTGATAGAACCCTGGTTCTGTCGGAGTTCTGCTAGGCTGATCCACCCTTCAAGCATTCATTAAAACTCAGCCACAGGGTAGCACAGGGGGACGGCCAGGCAGGCAGGGCGCACCTGACGGTACTCAGACAGTCAGTCTGAAAACTCAACTACTTTACTGAACAATACAGGCTAGTTTGTACATGCTGGAGACTGTGAGAGAGAGAAAATGTTTTTGACTGTCATAAATATTATACTCAGACCAGTACAATCTTTAAATCAGTGCTTGAATAAGTTAGAGTCTACTGTACACATGACAGTTACTAAAGTAGGCCTCTTGTAACCATTCTTTTGGTACAGTACATTAGTGTTTCTGGGTTTATTTTGAGGATACCCCCACTGCCCAAATGTGCTCACAAAAGTAACTGCAGGCCGACAACTAGCTGGATTTAAAGGGGAGGGGGAAATAAATCATAAATCATTCAATACAACTGTAATAAAATGAAACTTTAAATATTCTCAAAGAACAAAACCATCTGAGACATGAGCATATTCATAAACACTTTTGTTCAAAATATTAAAATTATGAATTGATCTAGATTACTTTACAAATAGGGTTTGATTGCTCCGAATCGTCCAGGGTTTATCTCTAATTCAGACCTCCCCTTTAAATGTGCAGCTGCAGTGCTGTGAGAGATCCCACTAGAATATTATGAAACTGACCTAATTTTCCTCCACTGCTTGCTCCCTCACTCGCTGCAGGCTGCTGCGATGCTGTGTATGATGCTTTGTACTTTTTATTTGTGCCTAAATCATTTATTCAAGCCACCTTCATTTGTCTGTATGTCACGACTTCCGCCGAAGTTGGTCCCTCTCCTTGTTCGGGCGGTTTTCGGCGGTCGACGTCACCGGCTTTATAGCCATCGCCGATCCATTTTTCATGTTCCATTTGTTTTGTCTTTGCTTTACACACCTGGTTTCTATTCCCCAATTACATTATTTAACCCTCTGTTTCCCCCATGGTTTTTGTGCGTGTTTGTTTGTTGATCTTTGTCTGTAATTTACAGCTGTTTATGTCACAGTGTGTTTTAAAGGCACTTGGATTTGTTATCCTGTTTTTTACCGTATTTTATTAAATACGTTGTTTACTCATCTCTGCTTTCCTGCGCCTGACTTATACACCAGCTACTCACACCGGCATTGACACTGTAATCTTTCCCACAAAACGCCAGCTATAGTAGATACTGACTCTTTTATTAATCTCATTATAAATTAAAAGGGATAAATATGTAATAATAGCTGTTGTCTCAATTGAAAACGCAAACACATCCAGTAGGAATCACGAGTCAGTTTCATCCTCTTCCACCAAATATTCTTCTCATCATCAGGAAGTTTTTGGGAGATGTTTGAATTTCACCATGGATGAAATCATAAGTTATAAGTTTATAACTTGGAAAGAGGAATCCCACTGGTTTGATACAAAGCATGAAAATACAAGCGGACATCAATGTTTAATGAAGCGGCAGGTAGCCTGGAGGTTAGAGAGGCAGGCCAGCAGTCGGATGGATGCTGCTTCAAATCTCAGGTCTGATGGGAAAAATATGTTGGGAAGTTAGCTGGCTACCAGAGGGAGCTGCACACAAACACACACTCACGATAACACACACCAACAGTGTTCATACGCAGCACCTCAAGACTTGTCCCCACCAGTTAGCTGTTCTCCACTAGGCTAGAGACGGATTCAAAACACACACGATAAGGGCCTTCACTCTGTAATGAAGCTCCAGCTGCCTGAAGTAACGCACACACACAAGCCCATAGAAAGTGCTGTGGCTGGTGGTTTCACACACACAGCCTCTGAAATATTAAGACTCACGTTGACAAGCGGGGCTCTGGAAAGCATATGCTGTCTACTTTTCAACACCCATCTCAGCTGAACAGATGGCGTTCAGGCTGGTAGTGTAGGTTACTGTAATACACGTGAGTTCCCCATGTCTCTGATTAAATGGCGGAAAAATTTAAGTCTATTGGTACTGTGTTTATCTTCATTTGTGTTTGGTTTTGAGCAAAGCCATTTTAGTCAGGGTGACTTAGTTTGGGCTTGTTACGGTTCTTCTGAAATAAATACATATCACACTCAGTACACATAGCAGTAATACAGTATATTGTCATGATAAAGTCTCTGTGATCAAGATGGTATTCAAGATATGACCTGACAAAGCCCTTATATGCTTACTAGTGTACAGTGACATATCAGAAAGCCTTCAGTCAGAAAGATTGTTTTAAAAAGTTAATACTCTATATGACCCCAAGGACTAAACTAATTCTGAAGAGAACGTCAAAATGAAATTCATCTATAGGAAAAGGAAGGACAAACATTCAACGTCATACACGCACGCACACACACAGACATTAATCGTCAGGGGCAACAGTGATTCATGGTCATCAAATATCTAAAAGTTCACATAGAGTAATAGGCTCTTATTTTTTGTAATGAGAGTTCTTCCAGTCACTCATTCATACCAGGGACAGATAAATTAACTATATTTTTCTATTGGCAAGTTATGGATAACCTTTTATTTCATATGAGCAGAGAATACAATGATGGAGCCATAATGTTTAAGCCGTTCATTCACAACGCACGAAAGCAAATCCAATTATATAGAGCAGTGCTGCAAATGGCTGCTACTAACATTCATTTACAGTTAGTTAATATTCAAGTGTGAATGTCTAAGTAGTTTTGATATGACTGTATAATCTACGTAGCGTGTCAGTGTGATGATCATTTGTCGGCCCGCTGATGACATTGGTCATTAAGAGGATGATTTCCCGTGTCAGAGAGTTAAAACATTAGCTAACTCAGGTAGAACAGGAAGGATAGGGACAATTAATCATTGAACGCCTTTGTTCCTACAGCCTTCAACATTATTATGAGAGGGAGGGAGAGAGAGAGAGAGAGAGAGAGAGAGAGAGGGAGAAAGAGGAAAATAGATAGAGAAATAGAGAACCAGAGAGCGAGAGAGACTGTTTCAGAGATCTGTGTTCGTCTCGAAAGGGAATAAAGAGAAATGTTTTCTTCACTAACCTTCAGACAAACATAAAATAAACAAATAAACAAGAAGCTCTCGCTGAGTAAACAGAAGAGAGCAAGGGAAAGGGAATTGAAAGATCTCAAACATACTGTATGTAGGGTCTAATGATGTGGACCCGACCTACGATGTTTTGTGAACCATGCTCGAATGATGCGTAACGTTGCCTGAAACTTGAAGACTTAAGTTATCTCCCCAAACTCAGCGGGTTAATGCAGTCTTGTGGAACACAGGAGACCTAGGTCATAGTATTTATAGATATTCTGAAAATATGAACAGCTATTTCATTATCAAATCAGTGCAGAGTGTAAAGTATTAGAGCACTTACATGTGACATTCAAACAACCCTGAACTGAGACTCTTACACTTCTAATTTGTTCATTTATGGGATCCATTTCACTGGCTGTGTCGGAGTGTTAGCAGACCTTTAAGTCTAAAGGTCTTGGTGTGTGTGTGTGTCTGTCCTCTCTCTTTCTCCCTCTCCCTCTTGCTCTCTTCCTCCCTCTTTCTCTCTTTCCCTCTCAACAGTATAGCAGTTCAATATCCCAGTGGAGACTCATTGGTCTTTATAAGGAGTTTTTAAATAACAGCCTAATACATGCTTAAAGGCATAAAAAAATATCTGATAGCCATGATTACAGATAAAAGAGCTGTCCATGCAATGCATTACAAATTCAGACCTAATTGAAAAAATTATAAAATAATGTTTGTCTCTGGTGAATACTCAGAAGGGGTGTCAAATTATCCCCCCAAAATCACTAATAGGGGTTTTGTCTCTTTGTTTTTTGACTATCGTGTCCTTGATGTGTCAAGGAAGAGAGAATCTGCCTTGGTGAAGATGCTCATAAATACTGTGAATACATTTCTCTTGACACCTCTGAGGGATTTGGGGAGAAAAATCCCCATTTTCCAAAACAGCGGGACATTTCTGTGAACTTTTCCTTACCTCACATGTTGAACGTGTGACTCAGAACATAACATCTTACTTTTTTATTATTTCCAAATGTTCCTAGAACATTACATTCTTTGCGCCAACCATCCAAACGCAATTAAGCATGTATTAGTGAATTCTAATGCAGAGGGAAATAATTATCTTCCTAATTGAAACATTAAATCAATTCATACAAATCACCCAATAGAATAATGAACGACTAAAACTCTAGCTATGTTCAAATACTCATACTACCGCACTAACCATACTACTTGTGACGTAAATTGAGTATATAGTATGCGTATTGGTCATAGTATGGATATAGTTAGTATGCCTAAAGTTCGCCGTACAACTTTCACCAAAATACGCAGTATACTGTACAAGCAGTGGACACTATTTCCGTGCTTTTAGGGCCCATAATGTAATTCTTCGAAAATGGGCTTGGCTTCTCATCGTTTTCAGATTTGAAGAAAATGGCGGAAAATATGCAGCCGAAGTCCAACAAGAGTAGATACAAATTCATTGCTTTAACTAATTATGACAAATGTTAAGAAAATGCTGAGCAATGTAATAAAGTCATGACTTTTCAAATAAGTTACCTTACGTTATGTTGGCTGACAATTTGTTAGCTACTCTATCCTTACGAACCACATAGCATATCATTATAGCAGTATGTACCGGTATGTTAGCTAGCGACCTAACATTAGTTAGCTACTAATACATCAAACTTTCCAGTATATTAACTATATGCTATCTAACTAACTACCCAAGTTTATTGACTTGATTATTCCCGTCATTCTTAGCTTAGCTACTGTAAGTGGTGTAGTCGTTTTGCGATCTGAATGGACATTCGGGTGCTTTCGTGAATTCGCACTGGCTATCTACTCCAATTTCAGAGCACTCTCGTCTGAGTGTACCAGAGCGCAGAATAACTGATGAATTTACGAATGCTCAACACTCGTTGAATATGACCGGTTTCAGTAAACATCGGCAAAAAGCGTAATTAAATTGTTGCCAGCAGCACAGTTACAGTCACCAATGCTCTGAGTAACATGAAAACTGCCTAACCAGCTCTGCTAGGGCAAGTAAAATGGTCAGAGTGAGGGGTTCTCTCATTTGTGTCTGGAAATAGCTAGCCAAAGTTAACTTGGGTGCTTGACTGCAATTGTAAGGTCAGAACGCTCAAATCGACCCTACTCCCCGGCCAGCAGAGCGCCCACTGAAAGGATACAGTTCGTTTACAGTATACTAAAATGAACTATTAGTATATAGTATGTAGTATATACTAATTAAATATGTAGTATACATTATGTTAGTATGGGCATTCAAACACAGCTTCTGTTTCTCTCTGTTACAGACTTTTCTTTCACAATCCCCTATCTTTTTTCTCTTTCTCTCTGAATCTCTCTTTCTTTCTAACTCTCTTTCCCTCTCTCTCTCTCCCTCTCTCTCTTCTGACCTGCGTTTCACTCCTCTCCCAGGCCCATATTAACAGTAACTGAATCTTTACCTTCTTTGAAACTCTATTCACCATGGCCAGAAATAGGGCTAGTGAAAGGCCTTCTCAAAACATGCTTTAATCTAGCTGGAATGTCCAAGATTGCTTCCATATGTGTCGAGATGCACATCAAGTTCCTGTCCTTCTCCCTGGTCCAAATGAATGGAGACTGACTTTCAATGTGGGTGTTCCCTAAAGTTACAGTGGTTAACCGTAGACATGTACACACACACACACACGCATACACACACACACACACACCTACACACACACACATACAGGGGTTAACCAGAGATCGTAGACAGTCCCTGTGATGTCACCAACTTGAAAAGCAAGGGTCGGTCGGGCAAATGACTACGGGATTTAAAATCTGCTAAGTGTATAACAATCACATAACTCACTCCATTCTTCCATCTATCCATCTATCCACCCATCTCTCCCCTACCTTTTTCTGGCCCCTAAACACACCTGGACCCCTAAGTCTACTTCAGACCATGTAGGGCTCCAGACTGCGACCATTTAGTCACATTTTGCAACGCTTTGGAGAAGGGTGTAATTGCAGCCCGCAATTCGGGGCGTTCTTGCATGTGGGCATTCCTGCATCTGCAGGAACTCCTCTTTATACTTCTATTGGTCCACTTTTAAGCTAGGACTCCGGTAAACAGGTGGAAGATGGGGGCGCTCCAGTAATGGACGAGAACATTGTAAGCCAACCGCTGTCAAACCCCAAAGAAGAAGAAGAAGAGGCGGGGGTGACACAGGTAGCTAACTAGCTAGGACCTTTGCCCCCGCCTGTCAGGCACTGCTTTCACACAATTCTGTTAACGACAGCGAGGGAAGGTGTTCGGCAGGCGCGAGTTGACAGTGTCTTTCACCCTGAAAAACTTGGATACTTTTATTTCCCTTTTGACCCACATTTTAATCGCATTGACAATCAGGGGAAATCCAGACTATAAAACGTGTCTTGAGGGGGGGGGGGTTCCAGCAGAGGTAGTAATAACCACATGCAGGAATGCCCCGAAATGCAGGCTGTGATCGCACACTATTGACCCTTTGACTTGGCTGTGCGAGTTACATTTTAATTGGTCGCATCAATGCAAGCTGCACATTCTGCATGATCACCTCACTCTAAACATGTTTTTTAAGAGGCTAAAACCATGACTTGGTCAAACTGTAAAGTACATTATCCTCATGACTCCTGTAATGAAAGTAGTACAGCCCTTGAAGCTGTACCTGTTTCTCTAGGGCCTGCTGCTGTGTCGAGCAAGCCACTCTCTCTCTCTCTTTCCCGGGGAATAAAATGCTCTGGGAGAAAAAAAGTGTTCTGATTGTATACCTTTAATTCCTATTGCGGGGAAAACACAGCTATCCTGTTGTCATAGTCGAAGAAGGGAGGTTATCGGCTTTCTGTAGGTATACTTTTTATTTATTAGCTCTCAATTTTGAGCTCAATAGCAACATTTTTACAACCAAGATATTTTATATGGCTTTGAGATACAGAGCACGCGAAATGCGCATTGGCCACTGCGATTGCACTATTTTCTACATTTTACAGTTCAATTAAGCAAAGAGAAATGACAGTCCATCATTACTTTAAGACATGAAGGTCAGTCAATACAGAAAATTTCAAGAACTTTGAACGTTTCATTAAGTGCAGTCGCAAAAACCATCAAGCACTATGATGAAACTGGCTCTCATGAGGACAGCCACAGGAAAGGAAGACCCAGAGATCATTAGAGTTACCAGCCTCAGAAATTGCAGCCCAAATAAATGCTTCACAGGGTTCAAGTAACAGACACATCTCAACATCAACTGTTCAGAGGAGACGGCTTGAATCAGGTCTTCATGGTCGAATTGCTGTAAAGAAACCACTACTAAAGGACACCAATAAGAAGAAGAGACTTGCTTGGGCCAAGAAACACGAGCAACGGACATTAGACTGTGTCTATGTGAGACACAGAGTAGGTGAAAAGATGATTTCTGCATGTGTGGTTCCCACCGTGACGCATGTAGGAGGAGGAGGTGTTTATTTATTTTATTTTACCTTTATTTAACCAGGTAGGCTAGTTGAGAACAAGTTCTCATTTACAACTGCGACCTGGCCAAAATAAAGCACAGCAGTTTGATACATACAACAACAAAGAGTTACACATACAGCCAATAAGACAGTAGAAAAATAAAATAAAATAAATAATAAGTCTATATACAGTGAGTGCAAATTAGGTAAGATAAGGGAGGTAGGGCAACAAATAGGCCATGGTGGCGAGGTAATTACAATATAGCAATTAAACACTGGGATGGTAGATGTGCAGAAGATAAATGTGCAAGTTACTGGGGTGCAAAGGAGAAAGATAAAAAAATAAATACAGTATGGGGATGAGATAGTAGGATGGGCTGTTTACAGATGGGCTATGTGCAGGTGCAGAGATCTGTGAGCTGCACTGATAGCTGGTGCTTAAAGCTAGTGAGGGAGATATGAGTCTCCAGCTTCAGTGATTTCTGTAGTTTGGCCGCCTTCCCTTCCAGCAGAGAACTGGAAGGGAAGGCGGCCAAAGGAGGAATTGGCTTTTGGGGTGACCAGTGAGATATACCGGCTGGAGCGCGTGCTACGGGTGGGTGCTGCTATGGTGACCAGTGAGCTGAGATAAGGCGGGGCTTTACCTATCAGAGACTTGTAGACGACCTGGAGCCAGTGGGATTGGCGACGAGTATGAAGCGAGGGCCAACCAACGAGAGCATACAGGTCACAGTGGTGGGTAGTATATGGGGATTTGGTGACAAAACAGATGGCACTGTGACAGACTGCATCCAATTTGTTGAGTAGAGTGTTGGAGGCTATTTTATAAATGACATCGCCGAAGTCGAGGATCGGTAGGATGGTCAGTTTTCCGAGGGTATGTTTGGCAGCATGAGTGAAGGATGCTTTGTTGCGATATAGGAAGCCGATTCTGGATTGGAGATATTTAATGTGTGTCTGGAAGGAGAGTTTACAGTCTAGTCTGATGGTGTGGGGGTGCTTTTCTGGTGACACTGTCTGTGATTTATTTAGAATTCAAGGCACACTTAACCGGCATGGCTACAATAGCATTCTGCAGCGATACTCCATCCCATCTGGTTTGCGCTTAGTGGGACTATCATTTGTTTTTCAACAGGACAATGACACAAAACACACCTCCAGGCTGTGTAAGGGCTATTTTACCAAGAAGGAGAGTGATGGAGAGCTGCATCAGATGACCTAGCCTCCACAATCACCTGACCTCAACCCAATTGAGATGGTTTGGGAAAGAGTGTGCAAAGCTTTCATCAACGCAAAGGATGGCTACTTTGAAGAATCTCAAATATAAGATATATTTTGATATGTTTAACACTTTTTTGGTTACTACATGATTCCATATGTATTATTTCATAGTTTTGATGTCTTCACTATTATTCTAAAATGTAGAAAATAGTAAAAATAAAGAAAAACCCTTGAATGAGTAGGTGTGTCCAAACTTTTGACTGGTACTGTATATTGCAAGACCAATTCTTTATGTCCATTACATGCAAGACATATTTCATGTAGTCCTCATTATATCCTGTCTTATTCTGACAAAAAAGGAAGAAAGAAAAAGGAACATAGATTATAACGGCCACTAATGAGTGACAGTAAAAATTCACACTGCCCATAAATGAATACCTAAGTTTAACTTACAATTGTCACGACTTCCGCCGAGGGTGCCTCTTCTGCCTGTTCGGGCGGCGTTCGGCGGTCGTCTGAGAATATCCTGATATCCTGATCTATTCCGCCACACGCGCCGCTCATGTGTCTCTGGTGCGTAAGGTACTTGGAAGACTGCTGGAGCATGACTTATATGTCAAGGCGGAGAAATGTGAGTTTTTCAAACAAGCCATTTCCTTCCTGGGTTATCGTATTTCCACCTCTGGGGTGAAGATGGAGTGTGACCGCGTTACAGCCGTGCGTAATTGGCCGACTCCGACCACGGTAAAGGAGGTGCAGCGGTTTTTAGGGTTTGCCAATTATTACCGGAGGTTTATCCGGGGTTTAGGTCAGGTGGCTGCTCCCATTACCTCACTGCTGAAGGGGGGCCCGGTGTGGTTACGATGGTCGGCGGAGGCGGACAGAGCCTTCAGTCGTCTGAAGGAGCTGTTCACCAATGCTCCCGTGCTGGCTCATCCGGACCCTTCTTTGGTGTTCATAGTGGAGGTGGACGCGTCCGAGGCTGGTGTTGGAGCCGTGCTATCACAACGCTCGGGTGCACCGAAGCTCCGTCCCTGCGCTTTCTTTTCGAGGAAGCTCAGTCCGGCGGAGCGGAACTATGATGTGGGGGACCAGGAGTTGCTCGCTGTGGTTAAGGCTCTGAAAGTGTGGAGACATTGGCTTGAGGGGGCAAGGCATCCTTTTCTCATCTGGACTGACCACCGTAATTTGGAGTATATCCGGGCAGCGAGGAGACTGAATCCGTGGCAGGCCAGGTGGGCTATGTTTTTCACTAGATTTCAGTTTACCATTTCTTATAGACCAGGTTCCCTTAATACGAAGGCTGACGCGCTGTCCCGTCTCTATGACACTGAGGAGCGGTCAATCGAGCCTACCCCCATCCTTCCAGCTTCATGTCTGGTAGCACCGGTGGTATGGGAGGTGGACGCGGACATTGAGCGGGCGTTACAGTTGGAACCTGCGCCTCTTGAGTGTCCAGCTGGTTGTCAGTACGTGCCGCTTAGTGTTCGCGATAAATTGATTCGGTGGGCTCATACGTTACCCTCTTCAGGTCATCCGGGGATTGAGAGGACGGTGCGGTGTCTTAGGGGGAAATACTGGTGGCCCACTTTGGTTAAGGACGTGAGGTTTTATGTCTCCTCCTGTTCGGTATGCGCCCAGAGTAAGGCTCCTAGACACTTACCTAGAGGGAAGTTACAGCCCCTCCCCGTTCCACAACGACCGTGGTCTCATCTGTCAGTGGATTTTCTCACCGACCTTCCCCCGTCTCAGGGAAACACTACGATCCTGGTTGTTGTGGATCGGTTCTCTAAGTCCTGTCGTCTCATCCCGTTGCCCGGTCTCCCTACGGCCCTACAG
>QNTS01006527.1:37174-52108 GCA_003317085.1 Hucho hucho | reverse complement strand
GTCCACATAAATCTCTCCCCAGTATAACTACTCCCTCAGTCTATCCACAGTATATCTCTCTCCCCAGTATAACTACTCCCTCAGTCAGTCCACATAAATCTCTCCCCAGTATAACTACTCCATCAGTCAGTCCACATAAATCTCTCCCCAGTATAACTACTCCCTCAGTCTGTCCACATAAATCTCTCCCCAGTATAACTACTCCATCAGTCAGTCCACAGTATATCTCTCTCCCCAGTATAACTACTCCATCAGTCTGTCCACAGTATATCTCTCCCAGTATAACTACTCCCTCAGTCTATCCACAGTATATCTCTCCCAGTATAACTACTCCCTCAGTCTATCCACAGTATATCTCAGATTGGCTGTGTACAGGTACAGTGATCGGTAAGCTGCTCTGACAGCTGATGCTTAAAGTTACAGAGGGAGATATGACTCCAGCTTCAGCGATTTTTGCAATTCGTTCCAGTCATTGGCAGCAGAGAACTGGAAGGAAAGGCGGCCAAAGGACGTGTTGGCTTTGGGGATGACCAGTGAGATATACCTGCTGGAGCGTGTGCTACGGGTGGGTGTTGTTATCGTGACCAGTGAGCTGAGATAAGGCAGAGCTTTACCTAGCATCAACTTATAGATGACCTGGAGCCAGTGGGTCTGGCAACGAATATGTAGCGAGGGCCAGCCGACTAGAGCATACAGCTCGCAGTGGTGGGTGGTATAAGGGTCTTTGGTAACAAAACGGATGGCACTGTGATAGACTGCATCCAGTTTGCTGAGTAGAGTATTGGAAGCTATTTTGTAAATGACATCGCCGAAGTCGAGGATCGGTAGGATAGTCAGTTTTACGAGGGTATGTTTGGTGGCGTGAGTGAAGGAGGCTGTTGCGAAATAGGAAGCTGATTCTAGATTTAATTTTGGATTGGAGATGTTTAATATGAGTCTGGAAGGAGAGTTTACAGTCTAGCCAGACACCTAGGTATTTGTAGTTGTCCACATATTCTAAATTAGAACCAGAGAAGTGATGCTAGTCAGGCGGGCGGGTGTGGGCAGCGAACGGTTGAAAAGCATGCATTTAGTTTTACTAGCTTTTAATGAGCAGTTGGAGGCCACGGAAGAAGTGTTGTATGGCATTGAAGCTCATTTGGAGGTTAGTTAACACAGTGTCCAAGGAAGGGCCAGATGTAACCAGAATGGTGTCGTCTGCGTAGAGGTGGATCACTGAATCACCCGCAGCAAGAGCGACATCATTGATATATACAGAGAAAAGAGTCGGCCCAAGAATTGAACCCTGTGGTACCCCCATAGAGACTGCCAGAGGTCCGGACAACAGGCCCTCCGATTTGACACACTGAACTCTGTCTTTGAAGTAGTTGGTGAACCAGGGCGAGGCAGTCATTTGAGAAACCAAGGCTGTTGAGTCTGCCGATAAGAATACGGTGATTGACAGAGTTGAAAGCTTTCGCCAGGTTGATGAAGACAGCTGCACAGTACTGTCTTTTATCGATGCGGTTATGATATTGTTTAGTACCTTGAGCTTGGCCGAGGTGCACCCGTGACCAGCTCGGAAACCGGATTGCACAGCGGAGAAGGTATGGTGGGATTTGAAATGGTCAGTAATCTGCTTATTAACTTGGCTTTCGAAGACTTTAGAAAGGCAGGCCATGATTCAGACACGGCTAGGAAATCAGGGCTGACGGAGTGTGCTAAAGCAGTGAATAAAACAGACTTAGGGATGAGGTTTGTAATGTTAACCTCTACATCACCATTCGAACAGAGGAGGAGTAGGATAAGGGTACGGCTAAAGGCTATAAGAACTGGTCGCTTAGTGCGTTCGGAAAAGAGAGTAAAAGGTGCAGATTTCTGGGCGCGGAAGAACAGATTTAAGGCATAATGTACAGAGAAGGGTATGGCAGGATGTGAGTATAGTGGAGGTAAACCTAGGCATTGAGTGACGATGAGAGAGGTTTTGTCTCTAGATGCACCAGTTAAGCAAGGTGAGGTCACCGCATGTGTGGGGGATGTAGCCCAAGAATTGGCTGGTGGACCTCTTTGGCTAGCCGGGAGATGGGGCTAGCTCCAGGCTAGCTCCAGGCTAACTGGTGCTTGCTTCGGGACAGAGATGTTAGCCAGGAGTAGCCACTCAGATAGCAGCTAGCTAGCTGCGATGATCCTGTGTAAAGGTTCAGAGCTTAGGAAGGAATCCGGAGATGTGGTAGAGAAAAAGCAGTCCGAGATGTGGTAGAGAAAAATAAGTCCGACATCTGCACCAAAATGCCAACGCTGGAGAATAAGAAGTAATGGGTACCTAGTCAGACTCAGGGAATGTGCATAGATCCATTACTCGCTAACGTTCAGTCCGTGGACAATAAAGTAGACAAGCTCTCCTTCCCGAGAAATATCAAGGACTGTCTTACGGAATCATGGCTCTTATGGATTTATGGCTCTTACGGAATCATGGCTCTTACGGAATCATGGCTCTTATGGTATCATGGCTCTTACGGAATCATGGCTCTTACGGAATCATGGCTCTTACGGAATCATGGCTCTTATGGTATCATGGCTCTCTCCGGATATTTTTCCATTCAGCCAGCGGGAGTTCTACGTCCATCGCGCGAAGAAGAAAGACTCTCCGGTAAAAAGAAAGACTCTCCGGTAAAAAGAAAGACTCTCTGGTAAAAAGAAAGACTCTCCGGTAAAAAGAAAGACTCTCCGGTAAAAAGAAAGGCGGAGAGGTCTGTTTTCATGATTAACTACTTATGATGTGATTGTGGTAACGTACTGGAACTCAAGTCCTTTTCTTATCCCTATCTGGAATACCTCACCATTAAATGACAACCGCATTACCGCCCGAGAGAATTCTCTTCAGTCATCGTCTCTGCAGGGCATATTCCCCCCCCCAAGCCGACACTGCGATGGCTCTCATGGAACTACACTGGACTATGTGCAAACTGGAAACTGCATATCCTGAAGCCACATTTATTGTAGCTGGGGACATTAATAAAAGGAATCTGAGGAAAACACTACTGAAACGCTATCAACACATCTCCTGTGCTACACGTGCATCACGTACCGTGGATCATTGTTACTCTCCCTTCCGGGGCGGCTACAAGGCCCTCCCCCGCCCTCCCTTCGGCAAATCACCTATAGGCAGAAACAGGAAGCACCCGTTGTAAGGACTGTTCAAAGTTTGTCTGACCAATCTGAATCTATGCTTCAAGTTTGTTTTCATCATGCATACTGGGAAATGTTCTGGGTCGCCTCTGAAAATAGTATCAACGTAGACACTGACTCAGTGTGCAGAGGGTGTTGTTCCCACTGTGATGATTAGAATTTATCCAAACTACACACCGTAGATGAATGGCAGCGCGAACCACAGCATTAACCATGGCAAGGTGACGGGGAACATGAACGTGTACAAAGAGACCAGCTATGACGTCCGTAAGTATCACGACTTCCGCCGAAGTCGGACCCTCTCCTTGTTCGGGCGGCGTTCGGTGGTCGACGTCACCGGTCTTCTAGCCATTGCCGATCCACTTTTAATTTTCCATTGGTTTTGTCCTTGTTTTACACACCTGGTTTAAATCCCCCAATTACTTGTTCCTTATTTAACCCTCTATTCCCCCATGTTTGTTTGTGAGTGATTGTTTATGGTATTGCTGCTGACTCCTCTACACACAGACGCATTACAGAATCACTCACCTGCCATGGAGTCAGCAGGAGCAGACGACCACCCTTTTTCGATCGAGGAGCAGGTCCAGCAGCACGCGACCATGTTGCGACGTCTGGGCAACGCCATGGATCACGTGCTGCAGACGATGTATCGATGGGAGAGAGGAGGAGGTCTTCCAGCGCCTCCACCAGCCCCACTACAGCAGGCCCCACTGTCCACCCCTCCTTCACCAGGTCCCAGCGGGATTCGGCTCACGCTCCCGAGGGAGGGACGAGCAGCACTCAGGATTTCGCTTTGGACTTCCGGACCCTGGCCTCCAGTGCAGGATGGAACGACAGGGCCCTGATGGATCACTACCGGTGCAGACTGCGCCGAGGACATCCGTCGGGAATTGGCCTGCCGAGACACCACCCTCACCTTGGATCAGCTGGTGGACCTGTCCATCCGGCTGGACAACCTGCTGGCTACCCGCGGATGTCCGGATCGGGGCCTGTCAGTTCCATCCCCCAGCACCTCCGCTCCGACGCCCATGGAGCTGGGAGGTGCTGCGCTTAGGGCGACCGGAGGAGGGGTCATTCCCTGCACCATCTGTGGCCGCAGAGGGCACACTGCTGGTCGGTGCTGGGGAGGTTCCTCAGGGAGTCGAGGCAGCAGGCAGGGCACTGTCGTTTTAACCCAAGTGAGTCGGCACCAGGCTCACCCAGAGCCCCCTGTTGCTCGCATGTGTTTATTAAATTTCCTGATTTTTCCCCACATTCCCAGCATAAGGCGCTTGTAGATTCAGGCGCAGCTGGGAATTTTATTGACCGTTCATTTGTCCATAGTTTAGGGATCCCTATTGTTCCTGTGGATATGCCCTTCCCTGTGCACGCTCTAGATAGTTGACCATTAGGGTCAGGGCTGATTAGGGAGGCCACCGCTCCACTAGGTATGGTTACGCAGGAGGGTCACAAGGAGAGAATCAGACTCTTCCTTATTGATTCTCCTGCGTTTCCCGTGGTGCTGGGCCTACCCTGGTTGGCCTGTCATGACCCCACTATTTGGTGGCAACAGAGGGCTCTCAAGGGGTGGTCACGAAAGTGCTCAGGGAGGTGTGTAGGGGTTTCCATCGGTGCGACTACGGTGGAAAGTCCAGATGAGGTCACCACCGTGCGCATCCCCTCAGAATATGCCGATTTGGCTCTAGCCTTCTGTAAGAAGAAGGCGACTCAATTACCACCCCATCGACGGGGGGATTGTGCGATAAATCTCCTGGTAGGCTCAGCACTTCCCAGGAGTCACGTGTATCCTCGGTCACAGGAGGAGACGGCAGCTATGGAAACATATGTCTCCGAATCCCTGGGGCAGGGATACATTCGGCCCTCCACTTCACCTGTCTCCTCGAGTTTCTTTTTTGTGAAGAAGAAGGATGGAGGTCTGCGCCCATGTATTGACTATCGGGGTATTATTCAGATCACTGTGAGGTACAGCTACCCACTGTCTCTCATAGCCAGTGCAATAGTCAATGCACGGGGCGCCCTTCTTCACAAAATTGGATCTCATGACCGCTTACAACCTGGTGCGTATCCGGGAGGGGGAAGAGTGGAAGACTGCATTTAGTACCACCTCAGGGCACTATGAGTACCTCGTCATGCCGTACGGGTTGATGAATGCTCCATCAGTCTTCCAATCCTTGGTAGATGAGATTTTAGTGGTGACGACATTCTGATATACTCCACTACATGCGCTGAGCCTGTTTCCTTGGTCGACTGTTGGCGCATGACCTGAAAGTAAAGGCTGAGAAATGTCTGTTCTTCCAACAGTCCGTCTCCTTCCTAGGGTACCGCATTTCCACGTCAGGGGTGGAGATGGAGAGTGACCGCATTTCAGCCGTGCGTAATTGGCCGACTCCCACCACGGTAATGGAAGTGCAGTGGTTCCTAGGGTTTGCCAACTACTACCGGAGGTTTATCCGGGGCTTTGGACAGGTAGCGGCTCCCATTACCTCACTGCTGAAGGGGGGACCGGTGCGACTGCAGTGGTCGGCTGAGGCGGACATGGCTTTTGGTCACCTGAAGGCTCTGTTTACCTCGCCTCCCGTGCTGGCTCATCCGGATCCCTCTTTGGCGTTTATAATAGAGGTGGACGCATCTGAGGCTCCGACAGGAGCCGTGCTCTCTCAGGGCTCGGGTGCGCCACCAAAACTCCGCCCCTGTGCTTTTTTTTTCAAAGAAGCTCAGCCCGGCGGAGCTAAACTATGATGTGGGGGACCGGGAGTTGTTGGCTGTAGTCAAGGCTCTGAAGGCGTGGAGACATTGGCTTGAGGGGGCTAAACACCCTTTTCTGTACTGACCACCTCAATCTGGAGTACATCCGGGTGGCGAGGAGACTGAACCCTCGCCAGGCAAGGTGGGCCATGTTCTTTACCTGTTTTGTTTTCACCCTGTCATACCGACCAGGTTCCAAGAACGCTAAGGCAGACGCACTGTCCCGGATGTATGACACAGAGGAGCGGTCCATGGATCACACTAGCATACTCCTTGCCTGATGGCACCGGTAGTGTGGGAGCTGGACGCGGACATCGAGCGGGCGTTACGTACAGAGCCCACTCCCTCTCAGTGTCCAGATGAGCGTCTGTACATTCCGTCTGCTGTCCGCGACCTGTTGATCTATTGGAACCACACGTCACCCTCCTCTGGTCATCCTAGCATCGGTCGGACAGTGCGCTGTCTTAGTGGGAAGTACTGGTGGTCCACCTTGGCCAAGGACGTGAGGGTTTATGTTTCCTCCTGCTCGGTGTGCGCCCAGTGCCTAGGCACCTGCCCCGAGGGAAGTTGCAACCCCTACCCGTTCCACAACGGCCGTGGTCGCACCTGTCGGTGGACTTCCTGACTGATTTTCCTCCCTCACAGGGCAACACCATGATCCTGGTCGTTGTGGATCGGTTTTCTAAGTCCTGCCGTCTCCTCCCTTTGCCCGGTCTCCCTACGGCCCTACAGACTGCGGAGGCCCTGTTCACACACACGTCTTCCGGCACTACGGGGTGCCTGAGGACATATTCTCTGATCGGGGTCCCCAGTTCACGTCCAGGGTCTGGAGGGCGTTCATGGAATGTCTGGGGTTCTCGGTCAGCCTCACCTCAGGTTTTCACCCCGAAAGTAACGGGCAGGTGGAGAGAGTAAACCAGGATGTGGGTAGGTTTCTGCGGTCATATTGCCAGGACCGGCCGGGGGAGTGGGCGGCGTTCATCCCCTGGGCAGAGATGGCCCAAAACTCACTCCGTCACTCCTCCTCTAACCTCTCTCCCTTCCAGTGTGTACTGGGGTATCAGCCGGTTCTGGCACCTTGGCATCAGAGCCAGATCGAGGCTCCTGCGGTGGACGAATGGTTTAAGCGCTCGGAGGAGACCTGGGATGCCGCCCATGTGCACCTGAAACGGGCCGTGAGGCGGCAGAAGGCGAGCGCCGACCGCCACCGCAGTGAGGCCCGGGTGTTCGCACCAGGGGACCGGGTCTAGCTCTCGACCCGAAACCTGACCCTCCGCCTGCCCTGCCGGAAGCTGGGTCCGCGGTTTTTGGGGCCATTCAAAGTCCTGAGGAGACTGAACGAGGTTTGCTACAGGTTACATCTTCCCCCAGATTACCGTATTAATCCGTTGTTCCATGTGTCTCTCCTCAGGCCGGTGGTGGCTGGTCCACTCCAGGAGTCTGAGGTGCAGGAGGTTCCTCCGCCCCCTCTGGACATCGAGGGGGCCCCGACGTATGCTGTTCGAGCCATCCTGGACTCGAGGCGTCGGGCGAGAGGCCTTCAGTACCTCGTGGAGTGGGAGGGGTACGGTGCGGAGGAGAGATGCTGGCTGCCGGTGGAAGACGTTGCTGTGGGATTTCCACCGTCTCCATTCGAATCGCCCTGTGCCTCGTCCTCCGGGTGTCGAGGCCGGTGTCGGAGCGCTGCTGGAGCCGCGCATCAAGGGGGGGACAGTGGCTCTGGTGGTTGTTGTCCTTGATGATCTTTATGGCCTTCCTGTGACATCGGGTGCTGTAGGTGTCCTGGAGGGTAGGTAGTTTGCCCCCAGTGATGCGTTGTGCAGACATCACTACCCTCTGGAGAGCCTTACGGTTGTGGGCGGAGCAGTTGCTGTACCAGGCGGTGATACAGCCCGACAGGATGTTCTCAAAGGTGCATCTGTAGCCAAATTTCTTCAGCCTCCTGAGGTCAAAGGAAGGCCAAGAAGATCATCAAGGACCTCAGCCACCCGAGCCATGGCCTGTTCACCCCGCTATCATCCAGAAGGCGTGGTTAGTACAGTTGCATTAAAGCTGGGAGCAAGAGCCTGAAAAACAGCTTCAGGTACTCCCTGACGAAGGCCATGCAGCCGAAACGCGTCGGTTTTTAAAAACGTTCTTTCTATTGAACATGCCATACTAATAAAGACATTTTAATTAATTATATGAAGAGTGCCTTGGTCCTTCTTTCTTTTTTGATGACCAATTCACCCCGTTTACCAAAGAGCACCTTCTATCTACCAACATTTACTATTGGATACCTTAGTAGCGCTTCCTTTCCTCCTCTTTCTTCTATCTCAAGGCCATCAGACTGTTAAATAGCCGTCACTAGCCAGCCTCCAAACAGTACCCTGCCCTGAACTGTCACTAGCCGGCTCCCACCCAGTTATTCAACCCTGCACTTTAGAGGCTGCTGCCCTATGACATGGAACACTGGTCACTTTAATAATATTTACATACTGCTTTGCTCATTTAATATGTACATACTGTATTCTAGTCAAGGCCATCCTATTCAACTATTGCTGAACAGATATTACATTATCCTACGTATTCTACAGATATACTAAATATCCTATCCACATACTGTCCATAATGTCTATAATGTCTATACATCCCATTACGTATATATATTTATACTCCGGACTCCGACATTGCTTTTTCGATTTGTGTGTATTGTTGTGAATTAGATAGATACATACTACAGCACTGTTGAACAGAAGAATTTCACTGCACCTGCAAATCTGTGTACGCGACCAATACATTTTTATTTAATTTGATTAGATTATTTCTCTTTCTACATTTATTTAGTTGAAAGAGTTTTTATTTTATTTTAAACATTGTACTTAAAAAAAAAATATTAAACATACATTCCATAGCTATCTCTGCCGGCCACCCTCTTCAGATTTCTACGCCCCATATATTTTTCAACTATGCTGTTATGTTTAATATACAATTTGAGAATATCTGATCGAGTTGAAGTTAAGAACTTTATTAAGAGTGTTAGTAAACTCAGCCAAAAAAGAAACGTCCCTTTTTCAGGACCCTGTCTTTCAAAGATAATTCTTAAAAATCCAAATAACTTCACAGATCTTCATTGTAAAGGGTTTAAACACTGTTTCCCATGCTTGTTCAATGAACCATAAACAATTAATGGACATGCACCTGTGGAATGTTGTTAAGACACTAACAGCTTTCAGACGGTAGGCAATTATGGTCACAGTTACGAAAACGTAGGACACTAAAGAGGCCTTTCTACTGACTCTGAAAAACACCAAAAGAAAGATGCACAGGGTCCCTGCTCATCTGTGAACGTGCCTTAGGCATGCTGCAAGGACGGTAGGCATGAGGACTGCAGATGTGGCCAGGGCAATAAATTGCAATGTTCGTACTGTGAGACGCCTAAGACAGCGCTACAGGGAGACAGGACAGACAGCTGATCATCCTCACAGTGGCAGACCACGAGTAACAACACCTGCACAGGATCGGTACATCCGAACATCACACCTGCGGGACAGGTACAGGATGGCAACAACAACTGCCCGAGTTACACCAGGAACGCACAATCCCTCCATTAGTGCGTAGACTGTCCACAATAGGCTGAGAGAGGCTGGACTGATGGCTTGTAGGCCTGTTGTAAGGCAGGTCCTCACCAGACATCACCGGCAACAACGTCGCCTATGGGCACAAACCCACCGTTGCTGGACCAGAAAGGACTGGCAAAAAGTGCTCTTCACTGACGAGTCGCGGTTTTGTCTCACCAGAGGTGATGGTCGGATTCGCGTTTATCGTCGAAGGAATGAGCGTTACACCAAGGCCTGTACTCTGCAGCGGGATCAATTTGGAGGTGTGTCACAGCATCATCGGACTGAGCTTGTTGTCATTGCAGGCAATCTCAACACTGTGCGTTACAGGAAAGACATCCTCCTCCCTCATGTGGTACCCTTCCTGCATGCTCATCCTGACATGACCCTCCAGCATGACAATGCCACCAGCCATGCTGCTCGTTCTATGCGTGATTTCCTGCAAGAAAGGAATGTCAGTGTTCTGCCATGGCCAGCGAATAGCCCGGATCTCAATCCCATTGAGCACGTCTGGGACCTGTTGGATCTGAGGGTGAGGGTTAGGGCCATTCCCCCCAGAAATGTCCGGGAACTTGCAGGTGCCTTGGTGGAAGAGTGGGGTAACATCTCACAGCAAGAACTGGCAAATCTGGTGCAGTCCATGAGGAGGAGATGCACTGCAGTACTTAATGCAGCTGGTGGCCACATGTTGTATCAAGACTGCCCAAATGTGCCTAATTGGTTTATTAATACATGTTAAAGTTCATAATTGTGCACTCTCCTCAAACAATAGCATGGTATTCTTTCACTGTAATAGCTACTGTAAATTGGACAGTGCAGTTAGATTAACACGAATTGAAGCTTTCTGCCCGTATCAGATATGTCTATGTCCTGGTAATTTTCTTTGTTACTTATAACCTCATGCTAATCACATTAGCCTACTTTAGCTCAACTGTCCCGTGGGAGTGGGAACTGATCCCGTAGAGGTTTTAATAAACCATAAACTATTTAACCTAGACTTCTTAATAAACCATAAACCCTTTAATCTAGACTTCTTAATAAACCATAAACCCTTTAACCCAGACTTCTTACTAAACCATAAACCCTTTAACCTAGACTTCTTAATAAACTATAAATCCTTTAACCTAGACTTCTTAATAAACCATAAACCCTTTAACCTAGACTTCTTAATAAACCATAAACCCTTTAACCCAGACTTCTTAATAAACCATAAACCCTTTAACCTAGACTTCTTAATAAACCATAAACCCTTTAACCCAGACTTCTTAATAAACCATGAACCCTTTAACCCAGACTTCTTAATAAACCATAAACCCTTTAACCTAGACTTCTTAATAAACCATAAACCCTTTAACCTAGACTTCTTAATAAACCATAAACCCTTTAACCCAGACTTCTTACTAAACCATAAACCCTTTAAAGCTAGACTTCTTAATAAACCATAAACCCTTTAACCTAGACTTCTTAATAAACCATAAACCCTTTAACCCAGACTTCTTAATAAACCATAGTCTCCAGTGGCTGATGTCAATAGAACCTTATGTTCAATAGAATATATATGAATAGATTCTGTCTGTCTACCTCCCTGTCTCTCATTGGACAGTCCGACTTAATCCTCTTGTTCTATAGAAGCGTTTAACCACAATGAAGACCGGAGTGGTAATACCAGACGCCCTGTTTATACCTGGTGTTAACATGGGTCCACATGGGTCCTGATATTGTCTGCATTCTGATTGTCCCCACATTTCCAGAAATGTGTTTACACATGGTATTCAAATGTTTCTCTTATCCGTCCACTGTCACTGCATTGTGACCAGATTGTGACCTTTATGCAAATTAGTACACAGCTATTCATTCAAAATGACATTTGTTTATTTATTGTATGTCCCATATTGATGTAAATGATTTTAGAGGGCAAAATAATGATGATTTAAAGGGTTTCTCTGCCCAGATCTGTCTACACAATATCCAGAGACGATGCGTGGCTGACTACCTCCGGAGGTGGTCTGGAAGATCAGATCACAATGTCTCTTTGATTGTCCACGCCTGTCTGAAAATGTGGGCACAATCAGAAAGTGGACAAGATCAGGACAAAGGACCCATGTTAGAACAAGGTATAAATGCGTGCGTGTTGTTTTAGGTCCCCCACATTCAGACCAGGTCTGAAAGAGACATCATTTCCAGATTGTGTACTAGCAAGCATAGATAAATCTGCCTCGTGACACAGTCTCCTGTCAGCCTGGACTGCAACACTCTGACCCTGGTCCTCCTCTACCCTCTGCTGCCGTCCCCTTCTCTTTACTCCTCTCTTCCGTGCATCCAGCCTTGTTTGTATTCACATGTGATCAAAACTAAAGTTGACTTTCCCCCTCAGCTAGGCGGAGAACAAGATTAGGAGAGTGAGAAGCTGAGGACTCAACCTGTTGAAGTGATACAGATTCCGCTATAGAAATGTAATGGTAATTGAGCCGACATATGAAGCGTTTACAGTGAATGCAGTCTCCGCTAACGTGGGTACATTGCCTTTACATTTCAATTAGGCTGTAAAGCTGAACTTCCGTGATGCCGATTGAATAGAGCCCTGAGTCAGAGAGGAGACAGCAGACGGGATGCAGGGAGACACAGGGAATGTGTCTTTCTGCTGAACTTCCGTGATGCCGATTGAATAGAGCCCTGAGTCAGAGAGGAGACAGGAGACGGGATGCAGGGAAACACATCGAAATGCACTTGACATTTAAAAGTAATTTCCCAGACATTCGCAATAAATGCTGTGAATGTTGGTTCAAACATACTTTTTCTGTGCATTGTGTTTTGGAGCCACAGTGGTGACGGGGAGAAAAGCAGAGGGCCTCATTAAGCCCCTGGGTGTAGGATCCCGTTCCTTTTACTCCCCATGTCCTCCCAGTAGAGACCCAGCCAGTGTTCCCAGGAACAGCCAGTCAGCCATGGTGACCTGCTCTCAGACTAGGTTTCTCATGGCCCTGGAATCCATTGTCAATATTGTGATGAGGCTAACTCTCCCCCGACTCCCCTCCTGCAACATGAATCAACCTTAAAGTTATCAGAGGGTACAGAACAGATTAGACAGATTCATTGTTGACTGATATGGAAGTACAAAGTGCTGAAATTCTCCCCAGAATCTAGAAAGATGTCTTTAAAGTGAGATCTGATCAAAAGCAGCCCTTTCAGGACCCTTTAGGAGCATTCCTCCCCTCTGTTCTGCTGTTCACCCTAACTCTAACCTCTCTCTGAGACTGGGCTCAGAAGGGTCATGTCTGTGTTGACGTTGGCTTTAAAGACAGGATGCTCCTATTAGAACACAAACACAGACAGACAGTCCCAATCACACACTACAACATGTTGTTACGCACAACAACATGTTGTTACACACTACAACATGTTGTTACACACTGCAACATGTTGTTACACACTACAACATGTTGTTTCGCACTACAACATGTTGTTACACACTACAACATGTTGATACACACTGCAACATGTTGTTACACACTACAACATGTTGTTACGCACTGCAACATGTTGTTACACACTACAACATGTTGTTACACACTACAACATGTTGTTACACACTACAACATGTTGTTACGCAATGCAACATGTTGTTACACACTACAACATGTTGTTACGCACTACAACATGTTGTTACGCACTACAACATGTTGTTACGCACTACAACATGTTGTTACGCACTACAACATGTTGTTACACACTACAACATGTTGTTACGCACTACAACATGTTGTTACACACTGCAACATGTTGTTACACACTACAACATGTTGTTACACAGTACAACATGTTGTTACACACTACAACATGTTGTTACACACTACATGTTGTTACACACTACAACATGTTGTAACGCACTACAACATGTTGTTACGCACTACAACATGTTGTTACACACTACAACATGTTGTTACACACTACAACATGTTGTTACGCACAACAACATGTTGTTACGCACTACAACATGTTGTTACACACTACAACATGTTGTTACACACTACAACATGTTGTTACACACTACAACATGTTGTTACACACTACAACATGTTGTTACACACTGCAACATGTTGTTACGCACTGCAAGATGTTGTTACACACTACAACATGTTGTTACACACTACAACATGTTGTTACGCAATGCAATATGTTGTTACACACTACAACATGTTGTTACACACTGCAACATGTTGTTACACACTACAACATGTTGTTTCACACTACAACATGTTGTTACACACTACAACATGTTGTTACGCACTGCAACATGTTGTTACGCACTGCAACATGTTGTTACGCACTACAACATGTTGTTACGCACTACAACATGTTGTTACGCACTACAACATGTTGTTACACACTACAACATGTTGTTACGCACAACAACATGTTGTTACGCACTGCAACATGTTGTTACACACTACAACATGTTGTTACACACTGCAACATGTTGTTACGCACTACAACATGTTGTTTCACACTACAACATGTTGTTACACACTACAACATGTTGTTACACACTACAACATGTTGTTACGCACTGCAACATGTTGTTATGCACAACAACATGTTACGCACTGCAACATGTTGTTACACACTACAACATGTTGTTACACACTACAACATGTTGTTACACACTGCAACATGTTGTTACACACTACAACATGTTGTTACACACTGCAACATGTTGTTACACACTGCAACATGTTGTTACACACTACAACATGTTGTTACGCACTACAACATGTTGTTACGCACTGCTACATGTTGTTACGCACAGCAACATGTTGTTACGCACAACAACATGTTGTTACGCAATGCAACATGTTGTTACGCAATGCAACATGTTGTTACACACTGCAACATGTTGTTACACACTGCAACATGTTGTTACACACTGCAACATGTTGTTACACACTGCAACATGTTGTTACACACTGCAACATGTTGTTACGCACCACAACATGTTGTTACGCACTATAACATGTTGTTACGCACTGCAACATGTCCAGCTGACTCTGGTGTGTATTTATGGGGTGTAAATACATTGTTTTCCAGACAGCCACCAGAGGGGGGGGGGGCGTCGGGGTCTCAACTAAATGTTAAGAATTAGAAAAATAGAATAGACAGTCACTCAAGTAGCCCATGTCAGCAATTTCTTTGTGATTGTAAGTTAGTCAGCCAGCTGCAGTATCTAAACAGCAATATTGGTTTAATTACCGTCCGCGGGGCTCACATTGATTTAATTAGACACTCTCAGTCAGATAACATATTAAAACTGCCTATGGAGCGGGAGCAGGCGTGACACCTATGCTAGTTTCAAGTGCTAGTTTTCAAGTTATTAAACAATTGAAATTGGATTACATTGGTAATACTCCTTTAGAGACTGAGACTG